>VDFB02169095.1:0-11300 GCA_007258455.2 Sequoia sempervirens
TTCTATATTATTATATTATTATTTTAACTTAGATTTACACTATTTCTATTATACATGTTTATCTCTATTGTACAGACTACAGTGACTAAATTATCAAATATATGGCAAATATTTGCTAACATATTGATTAACAAATTCTTTAAGTATGTGATATAGTGCAAAACAGGTATTACATTTGGTTGATCGTGATTATCAGCCTGCTTAAGGAACTTATATGTCAATCATATCTGACTAGTACAAACTAGTCTTGTAGCTACACTAATAATACATCTTTTCTTCTTTAACTCCACCCTAGAAAACCCAACAATCATCAGAATATCTCATCTTGCTACCCAAAAAGTCTTTTGTTTGGTATCCAATCACTGAAAATAGTGGACGTGGATGTGATTTCTGAATAATTTGAGTGAATTGAATTTAATGTTAGAAATTAGATGGAGTATAGTTAAAATTTGAAATAGCTTCGATTAGATATATTTGAAATGTTAGGCAAAGGTTATGCTTTGAACGCTCCACTTTTTACTACGGAGAGAAAGTACGATTGGGTGATTGGAGTAAATAAAGTTGAGAAGACAGTCTTCATACTGTGAAAGACATTTGAGAGTATTGTTGACAAGACTGAAAGTACGATTGGGTGATTGGAGTAAATAAAGATGAGAAGACAGTCTTCATACCTTACCTGAGAAGCGACGCAATCCTTTAATTTGTATTACGTGTTGTACAAATTGCAACTGGCATGAGAGATTTCTTAGGACTGTTTCTATAAAAAATTGTCGGGAAGATTATTATTTTTTAGTTATTTAGGTTTCTATCAAATTTTTATCAGTCTTATTGTTACATTTTTTTTAATAAATAGGTGTTTGATTTATTATTTATAATATTATACATATTAAAAAAGGTTGGTGGATATAAAATTACACTCCTAGAGTCTATACAGGGCTAGCATCCAAATTATAAAATATTAAAAAAAAAAAAAGCTGCTAGATGGTAGCAGTAGTAGCAAAGGAAGGAGGTGGTAGGTCCTGATCACTCAGTTTACCCCATACATCAATGGGGTCTAGAGTATCCACAGAAGGGTCCCAACCCTCATCATCTATATCTATATCTTTATCTTCTTCTTCACGAGCTAATGAAATTATAAGAGCTAGCTGAATGAATTTGTTGAAATCAAACCAGCTAGAAGCTCCACCAGAAGGCCACCCAAAAATTTCCCTCATTGAAGGAAAAGATGAAAAGTGTTGACGAGCAGGCCGCGGTCAACACCATTTTCTATAATCTCATGGTAGCCAAAGAAGAAGCCTATGATCAAGCAACATAGTTGCCATGAGTAGAGAGACTCTATCATTTCTGATGCTCACGAGGAGGTGAGAAAACTCAAGAGGAGGAATGAGATGGGAGAACTCTAGCCAAAACACAAGGGGCATTATCCTAGTGATCGAGAAGCAATTAAAGGTGAGCCACTTCTAGTGAAACTTTATTAGCTTGCACATAGATATGTAATACCACATTAAAACAAATAATTACTTTAGAGAAAAATAAAAAATATATTGATCGATTGGGCAATTAGTAAAGATTGATTTTTTTCTATATTTCCATGTACTAAAGAGAATATCCACCCTAAAATCATACCAAATCTAGTTGAATTTGTGAGAGATCTTAGGTCAATCTCCTAAAAGAATCACAACCTAAGAGAATGGCTCTAGTCGAAAGGGCTTGAAATATTCATGAATCCAGGTCCAAAGTTTTTGGGTCCTAGGTCAAAACCAAAAGAGATGCTTAAAAGAGTTTGATTGCCCACAAAAAGTGTATTAAAAATCTCAAATTCCCAAATTAGAACTTCTAGATCCCATAAGAAGGCCTCCAAAAAGAATACACTAGGCAAAGTGGATCAATTTCAATTTTAGAACAACAAACCAAATGGTGTGAACTTTATGTTGATAAATAAAAAATGATGATTGGAAATGCAATCCTTGGTTTAAATTTAGCATCATTGTCATATGGGGAGAGAGCCAATGGTATCCATGGTAGGGATTATAATTATGGAAAGTGGTATTTGGACCCTATCGGTGTTTCCAACTGATGGCTTGAAACCACTCTAAAAAGTTGCCAAGTTTTATGATCAAGAATTTCAAGTTGTTGGCCAACTAATAGAGAACCACCTTTATGATAGTTTCTCTCTACTCTTTAGACTCTGAAAAACCTAGATGGTTTTCCCTTAAACACTACTTGATGACTGATGACACATCAGGCAATGAGCATCAAAATTGATCTCACACCTTAAGAAAAGAGTTATGAAATTGTTTTGCAAGGGTTTATGCAACTCTTATGGACTTTAAGGCTTTTGTATGAGATGATATAGATCAAAAATAAAATAAAACATAAAATAAAGGTTTTGACTTTTAGATTTTGAAACGTTAGGGAGTGAGAGTTGCAAAGGATTGATATGTTCCTACCTTGGGCTATAGAGTCACATATCACACATTTTATATCACAATACTATAACATAACTTGATGATCCATTCAATTGCTTGTCACATTATGACAACTGGATCACTATGAGACTACCATACAACCATTCTTAATAATCCACCTGAAAACATAACCCTCCCATTACTCTTATGCAAGAATTTACATCATCCTTTGAATAGACAATAAATAGAAAAATAATTCAAAACAAAAAATGTGCTTGAAGAATATCCATAACCCTTGATTATTTAGTTCAATGAGCATTACATTTTAGAGGTGGAGATGGTCACATATTATTATGTATTCATATCCTATCATTATCAGGTTGCAAGATCAAACTAAATCTAAATTTAAAACACAATTGTTCATCAAATATATCAATGGATACCACAATCCACAAGCATATCACAACTTGAGTTGGGTTTGATGTGAAAATTTAATTTGCAAGTGCACACTAACCTCGATGGATAAGATGGGTTAAAATGGAATCATTCGCAAACCATCTTGATTGACTATCAACATTGATCAAAATATTCTTCATGCAAGTTAGAGGTCTTCAAATACACCACGTGAGAAAAAAATTATAAATGAATTTGGCTAGAAAAACCAAGTACAACTACACTTGTACAACATGTTCAATTCATATGGAAAGATCTATAAATGACATCAACATGATGTCATCAAAGAGGGATAAAACACATTGGAAATGTTTGGAAATGGTGATGTCAACATGATGTTAGCAAGGAGGGATGATGTGAGGGTGATTACATCTAAGTACGAATGCATAAAAATGAAGTGGATCGGGCCTCACAAAAAAGGTCATCTAAACTCAATGAAGGAAGTTCAGATTGAAATGGAAAATGGAAAATGAAATCCACAAGAGGATAAAGGTGGGAAGATGGGATTCATCGACCCCCATGAAAATACATAGATAATTCCAAAATTGATAGCATTTGTAGCAAAATTGGGTGGACGCAAAATTATGGAAATTCTAGGAGGAAAAGGAACTACAAAAATTTAAGGGTGACTCGAAAGTTGTGGGGAAATGACATGGAAAAGATATGTCTCAATTTGGGGAAAATATCCATAATTGAAATGAATTGTGGGATATGAATGAGGTTTTGGAATTGCAAGAAAATGAGGGGAATCAAGATATTTCCTGATGATGGTAGAAATCTTGTAGCCGCTTTGATCAAAATAAATTCCTGCTAAGCAACACCGTTCTCGCTTCCCATTGCCACCACCAAGGGCATTAATATTGTTTTTGGGGATTGCTTTCCTGACTTGGTCCTGACTTGCAGCTCAGTCTGTAGATGAATTAAATTTGTTAGGTGAGTTTGAAATTTTGGGGGGAAATTTGTGTGCCTAGCATCAGACAAAAGAAAATGTCAATGTACTGTAGGGCAATCAGAAGAATAGAATGTGTGTTAGTTTTTTACAGCAATAGTCTAAGAAAAGGAATATTTTTTATGGGTTCTCTATGTGATTCAGAGAAGCTCCTAAACAACAACAGTTGTATTTTATTTGTATGTGTCTAAGTAGTGATTGCTTCAGGTAGAGCTTTGTGCAGCTCCTAACAGTTAGACTTTTGGAAACAGCTTCCAAATAGCTGCTAATAGTTTGTAATCTATAGTTTAGATTTTATTTTTTGAAGTTTTTAAATTTACCCTTTTGTAATGTCATTTCCAGCTTATTGAATAGAAAAGAAAATTCAATGTCTCCTTCTTGCATTATTTGTGCTTCCGCAATTTTGGTTTGATCCCAGTTGTCTGTGAAATAGAACAAGAGTTCTATAGTTGTTTGCATAGCCCAGTCTGGGTTTGGGGATTTCATTTTGGATTTTTTTCTTGACAAAACTTTTAGAAACATTTCATTTTTTTCTCAATTGGTTGACTTCCATTTTGGCAAATAGGTGAACTCACGAGTTCCATAGAACCATAAAGCTCATTTTTTCTTGCTTAGAACTTTTAGAACTCTGAGGGAAATCCAAAAAAAACTAGTGCACTAGTATGTTTGCAAACTCACAAACCTACCAAAGAGGTTAGCAGATGAGGTTTTACACTAAAAGTAAAAAGTAAATAATGACTAACACTTGGAAAGGAAAAATTCTTACTGAATCGACAAGTTCACAGGTTTGCAAAATGGTGAGCTTTCCAAAAAGGTTTGTCTACCTAGGACATGGTCGAAAATGAACAAAACAGATACTTTGGTAAATTTTTATACGTAACATATGAAGGAAACATTGCCAAAGGGAATAAATTCCAACTAAAGACTATCTTTGACTGGTTAACATCTAGGTAAATGGTTAAGGATTGAAACTGGGGAGGGACTCAAGCAAAAGGAAAATTGGTTTGAGTCCAACAGTGGTTCTATCTTGGGGAAATTGGTTTCAATGAAGAAAATTAAGAATCCAAAATATATTCGACAAATGCAAATTAAATCAAAAAGAACATCCACAAACCAAAAAAAGAAAGACCATAGAAACCAAAACCTATGTACATAGCACAATGCTTTAAGTTTATTTATTCAAACATTTTTTGGTGGTCTTGGGTCCCCCAAATGGTAGAACTGGAATTTTTCTCTATTAAATATTTTATTTTCAGATGAATGGTACTCCAAACCTGATTTGAAAATTTTGTCATCACTTTTCTTCTTAGTAATTTACTAACATTGACATTTTTCATCATATCTTTGTATAGATCTTTGTCATTGTTTTCCTTTCCCTATTTGAATTTGGAAATCAAGAACTATCTGAAGTACCTCATGTTAGAAAAATAAAATAAAAACAAATGCCAATACACAATGAATCAAGCAGAAATTATAATAATCAACAATGTAACTGTGTTAAAAACACAAAGGAAGGGAGCTTGAATTTGTTATTTTACTCAAGAAAATGCAACAAATTGTCTTAAAAAAAATTATTGAGAGAAGAAAAATAGCTACACCTGAAAACATACCAAAATCTATGATGGGAAACTTTCCCAACCAGAAAAAAGTAAAAGTATAAATGTTGGGAAACATTCCCAATGAGCAATCAATTAAAATCATATTTTACTTATTTCAACATCCTCCCTAAAATTTTATTTGTGGGATAGCTTCTCATCGAGCTAAAATATTTTTCACTCCATTGAAGTTTTCTTCCTTCAAAGGTCTTGTTAAAATGTCAACAACCTGATCTTTGGACCTGCAATAAGAAAGTTTGATTTCATTATTTTTAACCAGTTCTCTGATGAATTGAAATTTGATGTCTGCGTGCTTGCTTCTTCCATGAAAGACTGGATTTTTAGAAAGTGAAATGGTTGATTGATTATCACAAAAGATAATTGTTTCTTCCATTTGGGACTACATCAATGCTTCAAGCATCCTTCTATACCATATAAAAATGGATCTTTGGACATTTTCATGGTCATTTGGGTCTTTTTCCTATGATGCTTGGCCTATTCTACTTAGATTAATGTTGTAATGTAACTTATACATTCACATTAGGTCTTGAATATTTAAATTATTAAGACTTGATGATGTCTTGTAAAGGTGTTGTGAAGTGTTGTAATACTTTTCTAGACTCTTCTTATTATAATTCATCTAAATATTCCCTTTTTATCCCTTACCAAGCCTTATTTTAAAACTTTTTGTAAAGTCTTGTAGCAAACTTTCACGCTTTTCTAGGCTTGTCACCCCTAATTACACCTTTCTTATGCTTTATTTGGCCCCTTTATGCACTTGCAAGCCTTAATTAAGTGTATTTTTTAATATAAACCTGACAAATATCATTAAATGCTATTTAATCCCCAACACCCACTTGCATGCCTTGAGTGGGACCCATTCACCATGGGTGGCAAATGAGTCCCTCTTGACACAAAATTCAAAATAAATTCAAATTTCTCTTGGTTTTTAATTCATTAAGACCTTAGGTCAGCCTGTGATGTATTTTTTGGAAATTAGGACATAAGTGTGTATAAATAAGTAATTTTATATTCATTTGAACCCCCATTCAACCATTCATTTAAGTATTCATTCTTGCATTCAATCCATCTAAGCATCCATTCAAGCATCATAGCATCATTCAAATGAAGCAATTATCACGCGTCTTGGAGTAACCATTGACATATCTTCATACTTAAACAGCAAGGGTTTAGTGAGTTCATGACACTTGCATGTTATTTTTTCAACAGTCCTTTCCCATTTCATTTCTTTATTAAGTGTTTGATTACCAAAGTGGGGTTTGACCAAGGGAAACCCCTTACTCTAACCCTTAACCATTTTTCCCCTCTTTGCATGTGTGTTTGCACCTGTCTTGTAGGAAGATTTGTCAAAGAGATAGGTGTTGAAAATTGGTCAACAAGTCATAAAAACTATTCAAGTCAACAAAGACCTAATTCAAGCTTGGAGACATCATTCAACCCACTTTCTATAGATTTGAATTTGTCAACCGGACAAGCAGACAAGTACAAATATGGACCCACAGAGTTGAATTCATAATTTGCAGATTTCTATGGGTGGAATAATTCACCATCTATGGTTAATTAGTCCCACTGCCATGTTGGAGAAATTTTTTTATGAGGTTTTCAGTTCCCGACACCCCGAAACCCGTTTCAGCAGAATTTACCAGAAGCAGGACTAATTCGCCATCCGTGGTGAATGAGTCCCAATGGTCATCAACAGTAATTTCTAAAACATTCCAAAACCTTCCAGCATCATCATTCTACCTCCAAGTGTACTCCATTCAATTTCATTGAGTTTTTTTTATTTGTTTATATTTTTAGTTCATTTCTGCATATCACACTGTGTTTTCAAAAACTTCATATTTCTTAGATTTTGCATAATTAATCAATCCATTTTATTAGTTTGTTTCATTTAGGTCATTTCATTTAGGAATATTTCCATCATACTTGCATTATTTTGAGTGGACCACATAGATTTTGGTTGGGGTCTATCTCTCTCCTTTAGGTGAAAAACCCTAATTGAGAAAGAGAGTCATAACACCCTATGCCTAAAATCTATGGTTCGCCTTCATAACCAAATTGTTTGACAACTTTTTGAAGTGGTTGCCATATAGTATACTTTTGCTGAGGACAGTGCAACAATGGGTTGTTTCTTTGAAGACCATGAAATTACACCTGAACCAAGAGTAAAAACATATATACCCTGAAGTACTTTTCTTATCATCTTGATTTCCAGCCTAATCACTATCTATATAACTAGTTAACTTCAAAACACCCTTATTTTCATAAAAAATTCCATGATTTGCAGTCCCTTTCACATACCTGAGTACTCTTTTACCTGCTTGTAGATGAGTATCATGTGGATCCTCCATGAACCTATTTATCAAGATTGTTGCACCTTAATTGTGAATCCAAGATTAACACACTACAAATGAGATAAACACTATAATGCAGATCTGAAGTATGAAGGACATCAAAAAGCAGTTCCCCAAGAAATCCATTTAAATTGCAATGAAAAGGAGATAAAATGAAGAACATAAACAAACATAAGCAAGAAATACTAAATCCTATTCAAATGCAATGAAAACTCTTGATCTCTTAGGGGAGTTGGTGCCAATTTGATGTGGAAATTGGCCCTTTCCCAACTCCTATGCAAGCTTTGTTGATTGATGATGAGAAGAAATTGATCCACTTTGATGAAGATTGATGGTACTCCCAAAGGTAAAATCTATAACACCTAGCTATAAAACTCAATGAGATGGATGAAGATTGCTATGAATTTGAGTATAGTAAGTTTACTCAAGTTGTGGATGATAGAAAATGTAGGATGAGCTCTCTATTTATAGAAGGATGTGAAGAGAGAAAAGGAAAAAGGGATGAATGTGGGACTAATCTTCAACAAATGAGAAGAAGCCACATGTCATTATGTGAATGGTGGAGGAATGAGCACATTTTGATCAATGTACAAGTTTGAATATTTGAATTTGATGAAATGACATGTTTTGTCGGGATGAAAGAGGAGAGTTAAATGCCACTTGCCTCAAGGCAAGGACATGTAAAATTTTAAATGCTTTGTTGGATGTACGTGTCTACAGGGGGAAATTTCCAAATTTAAGGAATATTACTTGGATACCTTTGAAAGTAAATAGAGATTTAATAAATCAAAATAAAATGATTTATTGCAGAAGTGAAAGCTAAGAGGATGTGACATGCAATTGGAATTAAACTAATCATTTTGATCAATTTAAAAGGAGATTAGGTGATTTGACTAATTGATTTAGACTTGTGTGTTGAAATCAATCAAAAAGAGATGAAAATGATTAAGACCTAGTTAAATAAATATTTTGATTTATTTAACCAAAGGGGGTGTTGTTTGATTAAATTAGATAAATATTTGATTTATTTAATTTAATAGAGGAACTATAGAGATTTAATAAAATGAATTATGGATTATTTAATTAAATAAATATAGGAAGATGAAATGACCTAGCTAATTACACAGAGACAATGATTTAATTAAATTGAGGGACTTATTTAATTAAAAGGGGAATTATGATGACTTTAATCAAATAAGGTTATTCGATTAAATGGTTAGACAGAGGGATAATTCAGGATCAAACAATGTTAGTAGATAAGGATCAAGTGTGTGATATCAATCTATATATTGTACATGTCTACACATGGTATCTAGTCTTGTTGTAGTTAAGTACATTAAACTTCCAACCAAACTTTTATACAAAGCAGAATCTACCTTTTTGCTTTCATCCTTTTTGATCAACTTCACACCCATGGCAATAGGCATAATTGCTAGTTTACTATTTTCCATATTGAACCTTTTCAAAATATCATTTGCATACTTTTCTTATGAGATAAAAATCCCATCACTATTTTGAGTTACTTCAAGACCAAGATAATAGTGCAACAAACCAAGATCAGCCATATCAAATTCACTCTTCATTTACATTGAAAATTCTCTAAGCATGTTTTCATTATTCCTAGTATAAAGAAAATCATCAACATAAATGCAAACTATCATAACATCTCGTTGTTGATTTTGTTTTATGAATAAGGTGGGCTTATAAGGGAATTTTTCAAAACTACTTTTCAAAAAATATGATTCAATCCTTTCATACCAAACTCTAGGTGCTTCATTTAAACCATACAAAGCTTTCTTTAATTTGAGCACTTTACCTTTATGACCTTTAATCTCAAAACCAAGTGGTTGCTCAATGTAAATTTATTCCTCCAATAAACCATTCAAGAATGCTGATTTTACATCCATATGAAAGAGTTTCCAACCTTTTTGTGCTAAAAGAGCTAAAATCATGCAAATAGTATCCATTCTAGAAAAAAGGTGTAAAATTTTCATTATAATAAATACCTGATTTTTGTTTGTAACCCTTCACTACCAACCTCACCTTGTATTTATTTAATTTACCTTTCTCATTGTACTTTTTCTTATACACCCACTTTACTCCAATTGGCTTCTTATGCTCAAAGAGGTCTGCAATTTCCCAAGTTTGATTATTTTCTATGGCTGCAATTTCTTCATTCATAGCTTTAACCCATTTATCATCATTTATAGCTTCTTCAAATGTACTAGAATAGGATCACTATCAGCAAAAAAGGAAAAATGATAAATATCTTCATTTACCTTTGTTGTTTCTTGATATATGTCAGACAAGCTCCTTGTTTTCTGCCACCTTTTTGGAGATTATAAGGTGGATGAAGAAGAAAACTTGATGAAACATGTTGATGAGCCCAAAGTATGCTCATAATTTGGGTATCATGGTGTACTTTTAATACCCTTACTTTTGTTGTTCATGGTTGTTTAAACTCTTTAGAAACCTTTTATTGGGGGATATCTTGTAGCAATACACTTTTATATTCCTACATCCTATCATGTTGATATGTCTATATTTATTACCCTGTTTGACTTCCCAAATGACTGGTATAACGCATGTAGTTTTTGAATAATGAAGTAAATTTGATATGTGATTAATAAATGAATATCATGTATGTTGCCATGCGTGTTTCCGTTCACTTCTGTTGCCTTGTGTTTCGCAGGTTGTTGAAGAAAGTATGAATGAGTCAAGCGCAGCTGATCTCGGCCTTGCAGTAAATTTCATTTCCTACACGACTTCGAGGAAGTTATTCTGGCGAAGACTCTTTGACCGAAATTGTTGGGAAGGAATTTAAATGTCAATTAATTTGAAAAGAGTGGAATGCTGAATTCTCTCTGAATCATGTTGAGCGGATAAGTTCATTTATTTAGTCTATTCCTCGATTCCAGGATACATTTACATCCACGTCTTTCTCTGATAGGGTTAGTTAGTTAGTTGTTTTCCTGATTTAAATAAGTGTTCCTCCTACGCGAGTGAGCAAGCATAACAAGATAGAAAGGATATTATGTAAAAGTTAGTATGATAATAAAAAATAGAGTATGTATGATAAGAAATAGAGTTTTGTGTTAGTTTTCATATGAACAGAACAATGTACACTATTATGAGTTTATGAATAAAATTTGATGAATTTCTGAGTTCAATCCTTGCATAATTAGTTGATGCTTGCTAAGGGGGCCCACTTAGTAAGTATCTGTAGTTAGATAGTTAGCCGTTCATTTTCTATTGATCATAAGTTAGAACTCATTCTTGAAGTTTCTGTGCAAACTTAGTCTTATATTATTCCTGCAGCATCAGGAATCCATCCTTGTGTTTGTTCCTACAGCATAAGGCTAGTTCATAGTTTGTTTCTCAGTTGGTAGTTATGGTTTCTGCTTTGATTACGTTTAGAGAAATTTGCATTACCTTCCTGTAACATAGATAGAATTCCTTTCAAGTATTTATTTTCGATAGGTTGTGACTGAAATTGGTTCTTAGTGCACATCGGTCGCAG
>VDFB02169096.1:0-12803 GCA_007258455.2 Sequoia sempervirens
GCCTTGCCGTAGAAAGGCGGAAGCGCCCTCTGGTCTGTTCCAGAAAGGCGGAAGTGCCCCACATCTCAAAGTTTTACTCTCCTCTAACGAGTTTGCTGCAATTAGGGATAAATTTAAAAGGTTTTCCTAACACGTTTCTTGCAATGGGAGGGGCACAACTTTCTTGTCTTCTAGAAAATCTGATAGGGTTTACTACAGAAAGGCGGAAGCGCCCTTTAACCTTTTGTTGCAGAAAGGCGGAAGCACCCTCTAACCTTTTGTTATAGAAAGGCGGAAGCGCCCTCTAACCTTTTGCTGCAGATAGGCGGAAGTGCCCCCACTTTTGTTGCAGAAAGGTGGAAGCGCCCCCATTTTGCTGTAGAAAGGCGGAAGTGCCCCTATTTTTGCTGCAGAAGGGCAGAAGCGCCCCAAAACAGCACAGTTTGGAAGGTAAAACAGTCGTTTTAACTTTGTTTTTGCTCCCATTTTTTGCTATTTTCAAGTAGTAACCCTCTAATGTTGTTTTGGCAAGGATAGTGGTGTTTTTTTCTAACGTTTTACAGCATATTGTGGTGAAATTTGACCAAGGACAAAGAAGAAGATAGCTAACATTTCTTTACAGGGCCATTTATTTGATCCGAAAATCTTGCGAAATTATCCTTGTTGTTTTGAAACATAGTCCTAATTAGAGGGAGTAAAATTCGTGCTTCAACGTGGCGTATTTAAAGAGACATTAAATTTATTTAACTTCCCGCCATTGCCAGAGCACGGGAGTAGTTGGAAGCGGTTGGTAATCTTCTTTCTAGTGGGACCTGCTTGGGGATTTCATCACCCCAAGGGACGATTCCAACCACGCGTACTGGCGGGGTATATAAAGGGGGGAGAACGAAAGTTGTACCCCAATCCAGTCACGTCGTAATTGGCGAAGCGTCGAAGCTAGGGTGATACCTAGATAGACGTGAAGAGTTGGTCCGAGCCTTTCAGTATCTCGCTGGGGTTCCCAACTCACGCTTGTGACGGGATGGTGTTCACAGTTGTGCCTCACGTACCGAGAGTATATCGAGGACTCCCTAGAAACCTTGTGCATCCTAGATTAAGACTTTGCCTTGGTATACTCTTAATATTAATCATAGGATTGTGCTTGCTTGAAGTGTTTTCTGTGAAAAATCTGTGAAATATTTGATACTTTGGCCTCACTTTATCATTTTGCGTCATTGCCATAGCCTTTACCATCAAAACCAAGTTCTGTCCCACTGCAGAAAGGCGGAAGCACCCCTGTTTCTGCTGCAGAAAGGCGGAAGCGCCCCCGATTCTACTGCAGAAAGGCAGAAGTGCCCCTGATTCTACTGCAGAAAGACGGAAGCGCTCCTGATTCTACTGCAGAAAGGCGGAAGCGCCCCTGATTCACTGCAGAACACTATCTACGCCCCTGATTTTGCTGTCAACGCCCTGATTTTTGCTGCAAAGGGGTGGATTTTCCCTCTTGGACACCCGAAAATACCCCATTTGGATTCATTTAGCCTCTAAATCACCACTTAATCATTCCCAACCATTATCCCATCATCCTAAGTCTCCATTTTGTTATTCCAAGCCTCCCGAAACCTCCATTTTATCCATTTAAACCTCCATTCTATCACTCCAAATTTTCATTCTCCACGAATCAGTTTTAATCCACCTTTTCACTTTAATTTTTCATTCACAAGTCCATACCCTCACCTAACAAACATTGCAACTTTACCATTCACATCCTCAAACACCATCCATAGCCAAACCGTCCTAACCTTGTATTACAAAGTGGCTACCCAAATTGACTATAGCACTTGAGGTTGATTATTAGTCTTTAACTTCAACCCCAATCAATTCGCTTCCCTCTTGAGGTGAATTCGGTGTTGTAAGTTATCATCCTCGGCCCAATCAATCCATTCCTAGCTTAAGGTGGATTCGGTGCCGTAATCATCCTATTAATCAATCAAAGCTCTAGGGTCACTAAGGGTAATCTCACGTGATCAAGCTTAAGGTCTCTCTCTCACATCTCTCATCATCCAACCATACCCATCCAATAATCTAATCCAAATCCAATCCAAATCCAATCCAAATCCGATCGAAATTTGATCAAATCCAAATCCAATCCAATCCAATCCAATTCAAATCAAATCCAATCAAATCAAATCCAATCCAATCAAATCCAATCCAATCAAATCCAATCCAATCCAATCCAATCAAATCCAATCCAATCAAATCCAATCCAATCCAATCAAATCAAATCCAAATCCCATTCAAATCGCACCTTATCCAATCTCAATCAAATCATTTGACAAAGACATTAATCTATTCACCCCGCATTTGCATGCCCATTCAGACCCGTTCACAGACAAAGAAAATGGCCGACCGTCAAGCTCAGAATGCCCAATCAAACAACCCTCAATATCCCAAAAACACAATCAATGTCTCATCAGATCCTAACAAGGGTGCCAACATCTCTCACGATCCTCATAATGGTACTTCATCACACTCCAACACTGAGAATTAGAATAACTCGCCACACGGGGAAGAGAGCATGGTTAATCAACCTGAACTCACACTTGAGGAACATTTTAGTAACCCCGCCAATGTGCAAATGACTGATCGTTTGCTTGAGAAACATGGGGAAGAAATCTTGGCCCATTTAATTGAGAAGGGTGTTAAACGCCCCTCCAATGTTGACTTGTCCAAATATAGGGGTACCTCATCTAACGTACTCCAAGAGTCCCAAAATGCACCCGAAGGTTCATACTTCTCTAATGTTCCTCCAGTCGAGGGTTGGCACCAACCTGAATTTGGCAATGCCGTTCTTTACCAGGTTAACTATCCCCCACACGCTTCGACCTCAGCTATAGGAGGACCTCAAGTGCCTGATTCCAATAATCCTTTTGCTTATGGCATGCCACAAAACATCCCACAACCTCCGCCATTAACATTAACCGCACCCCCTCCTTCGAACCAACCTACAATCAACGTTGGGGGCACCTCCTTTGCCACATCACTTCCACCTCCTGGGACTACAAATCTACCACCTCAACAGATTCCCCATTCTACCATTCTGCCTCAAATACCTCCACAAGGCACACCCCAGCTAAACATTCCGAGCGGTATCCAACAACCCCCTCTACAAAACGCGCCCACGCTGCCTTTGCCATCTCATCCACAACAATCTATACACAATACTTTGGCCTCTTCACTACAACCATCCTACCAATCACAAGGCAATCCATCTCAACCTACTGCCTAGACCATATCTCCCTTTCTCGCATCTCTTTTGCGTCCAAAGGCTCAACCACAACACAATATCCCACCTCATTCCATACAACACCTGACATCACAACAACAACCTCCACAACACTACTATTATCATAATCAACAACAATTTCACCAACAACCATTTCATGTGACCTCCCAACAATCACAACATAGCCAATACCCCCAATACCAACAAACCAACGCACAACGTCCCATCCAAGTTTCCCAACAACCTACCCCACACTCTTATCAAACAAATCCATATTATGCCCCACAACAACAACCCCCATGTCAACAGAATCCCCCATCTTACCAGCAAACCATATCATCATCCAATCATCCAAACCCGTATTTCAACAATCCGATGCCCTTTCAGCAAGATCCTTCATCATTCTATCATCAATATCCCCCCAATTCGCCACCAGCTAGCTTGGATTTGTTGGAGATCAAAGCCGCACTTAAGGATCTTCAAGCCGGGTCTACTAAGCAATCATTCAAATTTGAAGATATATGTCCATATCCGTTTGATCCTTCCATCTCGTTGATCCCATTTCCTAAACATTACGAGATTCCAAAATTTGACAAATACAAGGGAGACAAAGACCCTAAGGCTCACTTGCAGGAGTTTTATGCACAGTGTCAAGAAGTCATGTACAGTGATAACTATCTCTTGCGCTTGTTCCCACGAAGCCTAGCAAGCCATGCCTTAGATTGGTTCATGACTCTCGAAAAGGGGTCTATAAAAACTTTTCCAGACTTATCAGAGCAGTTTGTATCCTACTTCTCTTTCAATTTGCAAAAGGATACAGACACCTTAGATCTCCTGAAAGAGAAACAACGTGATGGAGAAACCTTTACCAGCTACCTCCAACGGTGGCGTGCATTAGCTAGTCGAATGAAGAACCCTTTGAAAGAAAAGGACATGGTCACTCTTTTTGTGGAAAACTCTCATCCTGACATGGCCCACAACTTTAGACTACATTGTGTCACCACTTTCGCAGAAATAGTGGAAAAATGACCTATCCTTGAACGTGCCCTTATTGCTAAAGGACACATCAAAATACACAGTCATGATAAAGAAAGGTCATTTGGAGATAAACCACGGTTTTGGAATAAGAACAAGAATGCGGTAAATGATGGAGTGACGAACACCAAACATGTCCAAATAGATAATGCATCCCAAAAGCAACAACAATCTATACCCAATGCCATATCTGTACCACAGGGGGCACCTCATCCCCCTCAATAGTCAAACCAAAATAATCGGGGGAACACCAAACGTCAATACGCCCAATTGGGTGAACCCCTGAGTGTTGTTTTTAATAAATTGTTACAAATCAATTACCCCATCGCATACCCTGTCACCAAGCCATTTGACGAGTCAAAACCTAAGCCAGCATGGTTTAAGGAAAACGAGTATTGTGACTTCCATAAGATCAAGGGACACTCATTAAATAAGTGTCAGGGTTTGAAAAATTATGTCCAAGATCTCATTGATCAAGGAGATATCAAGGTTGACCCCAGTCAACCTTCGTCGTCCAATGCTCAACTGCAAATCTATCAAAACGCCTTCCCAAACCATAGTCAAAGTCCTAGCACCTCCACCAGTCATCCCCAAAACAACAGCACCAATAATGTGAATTACAAGAATGTGCCCTTCAATTATGAAGGCGTTATTCATTACATTGAGCAAGTCGAACCCCAAGTATCCATGATACACGTTAAAGCCAAAGACCCTCAATGTGCTGTGACTACACGACGAGCCCGCATCACCGTCCTTGCAGCCTCCACACCCATCCAACCCGCTCCTGTAAACTCTCAATATAACATTCTTGATCACCTAAGGAAGACCCCCGCTCATATATCCATTTTGGATTTGCTTAAGTCTTCCCCGGTACATCAAAAGAGATCCTCAATAGAGCCTTCTGGGAGGCCATACCGGAATAATATCGGCCCCTGCGTTGGCTTTAGTAGGACCGCCAGCTGTCTCTCATCCCACCTCCACTTATTAAGATGATATGCCAAACATTCGGCGTCAATCGCGACCATCCCCTCTTCCAAGATTCATAGTAAACTCGTCCATAAAATAAAGGTGCTTACAGTAGATAATGAAACAACTCAATTTATCATACTTTGAAGTTTAGCAGCGATTTTAGAATTATACTCAAAGCGGACCCTAAGCAAGCGGATAATTTACAATCAAAGCTTATGACAATCTGAGAGAAAGTCCGGAAGGAATCATCGATCTCCCTATCCAGTGCGGACTTGTCTCCAGATACTGCCTTAAAATCCTTGATGCGTTCCGCATATAATCCCTCCTTATTACCCACTTTAACCATATTCTTCGCCAAGCCGTCCATCCGCATTGCCATCGGTGCTCGATTCGGAGTCAACGGAGCCAGGAGGTCGCAAATCTATCGCATGACCCCAGCACCGATAATTGTCCGGCTTTAAAGCATCTTTCCCCATTCCATTATTGTCAGAAGAGTGGTAGAATCCACGAGTCGTTCATATAATCCATCATCCGTAATCCACCACTCCACCGCATCCTCCACCACTAATCCTTCAGTCACCAAAGTCCAGATCATTGACAAAGGGTGTGGTGAATATGAAATGCATACGGCTCTCAATGTAGCCACCATGCCACCATCACCACATGAGTAGGGTCAACCTTCGCATGCTACACAAAAGGAAGACAAGATCATCACCTTAATTTGGTAAATTCTACCCTTCCGGATATAAATTAATCGGAATTCGATGCATGGAAGAGACATAAGCCAATGGGTATGTACCGAGAAGAGCCCGAACCAGAAACTCCTCTAAAGAAATATTTTCAAGAAAAGTATCCTTGCCCAACAAAATTCATGGAAAAGCATAACTATCAAGGTAAAGGCCTAGGCAAAGAGGAACAAGGGCGGTTGCAACCCATTGATACACCACAGTCACCAAAGAAGGTAGGAATTGGGTATGACAGCAAACAAAAAAGCCTCGCAACATCATCTAATACTTCTCATAGTATCACCATGGACGAGGGCTCATTGGCAAACATACCTGAGGAGGAATCCATCATACATGCGTATGACGATGTCGATCACACTGAATTATCGTCCATGTTCGAATGCCTATCCGTTTGCACCATCAGCCTATCCCTTCGTCACCCTGAACTCATTGATTGGGACCTACATAACACCACACCTGTCAGTATGTCTGCGGACATGTATGTCAACCTTATGGGATTGGGGGATGATGAACACTCCAGTCACAAATACAAAAATAAAAATAAGAAAAATAAAAAGAGGTCATCTAGTGAAAACCTCCATGAGGCACTTCCTGACCTAGAAAAAGTAAAAATAAAGGACGCATCTGAAGGCGAAAACCTCGAAGAGGCGTCAGAAGATGGAGATGTTCATCTTCCCCTTATGGGAACTCAACTATCTACCAGATCATCCATCCTGATTGAAGAAACACAAGAAGTTAATTTGGGAACTGCTGACAGTCCGAAGATCACCTATGTAGCCAAGTCACTCTCTGAACAAGAGTATCTGATCTTTGTACAGCTACTCTGAGAAGGAATCATCAACTTTGCCTGGTCATACTCAGACATGCCAGGCTTAGATCCTGCTTTAGTAGTCCATCACTTAGACATTCACCCAGACGCCAAACCTGTCAAGCAAAAACTCTGTAAGATGCATCCGCAAGTCGCATTGTTGGTTAAGAAGGAATTAGAGAAGTTACTAGATGCAGGTTTTATCAGACCAATTGACTACTCTGAATGGATCTCCAATATAGTTCCAGTTGCCAAACCCAACAAAGATATTTGGGTCTGTACAGATTACAGGGATCTCAACAAAGCCTACCCAAAAGACGATTTCCCTCTTCCTAATATTGATATGTTGGTCGACCTAACAGCAGGACATGAGATGTTATCCCTCATGGATGGCTTCTCTGGTTATAACTAGATCCGAATTGCACCTGAAGACCAACACAAAATTGCCTTCACAACTCCTTGGGGCACCTTATGTTACAATGTTATGCCCTTCGGTCTCAAAAATGCGGGGGCAACCTATCAGAGAGCCATGACGGTTATCTTCCATGACCTCATCCATATCATCATGGAAGACTATGTTGATGACCTATTAGGAAAGTCCAAAACATGAGCAGAACATCCCGCCATCCTGAAGAAGATATTTGAACGGCTAGAGCATTATAAGTTGCGGCTGAACCCAAAAAAGTGTGTCTTCGGGGTCACATCAGGGAAATTGTTGGGTTTCATAGTCTCTCGCAGAGGTATTGAAGTTGATCCTGCCAAGGTAAAGGCTATTCTGGACATGCCGCCTCCACGCAATCTAAAGCAGTTAAGGAGCCTCCAAGGAAAAATGCAATCCATCCGTCGATTCATAGCTCAGCTCGCAGATAAATGTCAGCCATTTACCCATCTTTTGAAGAAAGATTCCACCTTCCGATGGACTCCACAGTGTCAGATAGGGTTTGATAAAATCAAGGAATATTTAGTCCATCCACCAATTTTGATGCCGCCTATCCCAGGGAAGCCCCTCCTGCTCTATATCTCTGCTACCTCCATCGCACTGGGGGCACTATTGGCGCAACATGATGAGTCATTCAAAGAGAGGGCAATTTACTACATCAGCAGAACACTAGTTGGCTATGAGTTAAATTATTCCCCAATAGAAAAAGTGTGCCTCGCACTGGTCTTCAGCACACAGAAACTTCGCCATTACATGCTCAGTCACCCAGTCAAGTTAATTGCTAAAATTGATCCCTTGAAGTATCTGTTATCCAGAACCACTTTGACTGGCCGCATGGCCAAATGGGTCATGTTGCTAAGCGAATTTGACATCGAGTATGTAGAGCGCAAAGCTATCAAAGGACAGGTTATTGCTGATCAATTGGCCGAAGCACCACTAGTAGATGCTTACCCAATGACACTGAATTCCCAGATGAAGAAATCTACACAGTGACAGAAGCCCCGACTTGGACGTTATATTTCGATGGCTCATATACTCATAATGGATCGGGGGCAGGAATTCTATTGGTCACCCCTCAAGGTGACTACATTCCAAAGTCGTTCAGGATAGCGTTTCCTTGTACAAATAATATGGCAGAATATGAAGCTCTCCTCACCGGCCTTAGAATTGCAAAATAGTGGCACATAACACATTTGAAAGTCTGGGACTCCTTGTCGGGTTATCGGCTGCTAATGATGAATTCCTCACAAAGGATGACAAGTCAAGCATCTCTACAAAATGTATGGTGATGATTTCCAAGAAATATTTGCACCTCCATACAGCTGACCAAATCCCTAAAAGTGCATTAAAAGCAAAGCATAGATGCCATGGCCACTATTGGTTCTTTGATTTCTATTACACCCAAGGATCACCAGAGTGTGAATTCCTTTGTCTAACAATTGTTAATCCCTCAGATATGATGTTCCCCGGCTAATCGTGACATGGTGTGATATTGTAGGTCCCCGCCTCGCGGGTACCAAGATACATACACCTACCTCCATCATAACATCATATACCCCGTAACTTACACGCAACCAACGTGAACTTTATCCATCGTCGTCCCGATACATCATCGCTTGGTGATACACTTTTTATCGACAGCTGGTATGATGGAATCCTCCTAAGATGTCCAATGAGACCGGTCAAATCCGCATCTACCGTATACATGGTGGTATTTGTGGGGCTCACTAAATGGTATGGCTCGCCAAAAGAATCTTAATGTCGGATACTATTGGCCAACATTGGAACTTGATGCTTGCGGAATCTGTGAAGAAATGCCTTCCATGTCAACAAAGATAGCGGATTTGATTCACGCCCGTACCTCAAGATCTTCAAATTTCCTAGCACTACGGCCATTCCCCTCTCAATGGGTTTCAATTTGATTGGCAAGATTTACCCACCATCATCCAATGGCCATATATTCATAATTACCACCACTAAGTACTTCACCAAGTGGGTGGAAGAAATGCCCCTTTCACAAATCACTGGTATTCAGATTTCCAAATTCATCCTCTACCATATCTCCTTCAGATATGGTATCCCATCCACCATCATTTTCTCTCATAATGAAAGCCATTTAAAACTGGGCTTGCCGAAACACCTTTTTGTGATAATTTGAGCTCAAAGATCGTTGGTCTACTTTATTACCCCCAAGGCAAATGGTCGGCAACCAACAAAACCCTCATCCGCATTCTCAAAAAGGTGGTCAATAACACTGGACGAGATTGGCACCTTCACATACATCCCGCCCTCTGGGCATACCGCACATCTATTCGTACCCCAACAGGCGCCACCCCATACTCTTTAGTATACGGAGCTGAAGCCGTCTTGCCAATCGAAGTTGAGCTCCCCTCATTGAGAATTTCTTTGAAGAACCTCATCAGCGAAGAAGATGCTTGCATTGCTCGGCTTGCACATCTAGAGTTACTGGATGAACGCCGAATACGGGCCTACAATCACCTACAAGTGTACCAAAATCGCCTCCTAACGCTATTACAAGAAAAGCAGTCCGGGCCTCTAGACAATTCCAAGTTGGTGGAGCTTGTCTCAAAGAAAATCAACGCACTCAGCAAGACCGTGACAAGAAAGGCAAATTTGAGGCAAACTGGTTAGGTCCTTATATCATAACTGCTAAATATGGATATGGAGCTTACAGGTTGGCTACTCTGGAAGGAGATCCCCTTGATGAACTCCGGCCAATATCCTCCATCCGTGCTGTTCTATGCTTAAGTCCGCTTTGATCTACCCTATCAAAAAATTGAAAAAATCAAAAAAAATCAAAAAAAGAAAAATAAATAAAAAATAAAAAATAAAAATCCAAAAATAGTAAAGAGAAATAAATCTGTCCTATGGTGAAAACCACCTCTTGGTGGCGCCTTGGATAAGTATGGATGGTGAAAACCTGGTAACAGGCGTCATCCATAGAGGGCTTAATCATTATCTACCTAGCATCCTAGTTATTTTTAGGTTGTCGTCCGCACTATCATCCCCACCCACATCAGCCTAGGCCGCTTGGTATTTGTTGATTGAGCACTGGACAACTCACCTCACCTATCCCTCATCCTAAGCTTTTTACATCCCACTTTGGGCTTATGCCTTTTGGTCAGTTTGTGTCGTCATGTAGAATCATCCATTGCGTCGGTCTTCATCTAGGTTTCATCCTTCTGCATCTTTTTCCTCTTTTATTGAACTACGTTTCCCATGCACTTTCACGTAGGCAAGGTTGGTCATTTGATCCTCCCCCGGGGCATTTGTCGGTCGCGTCTTGTGTTCTCCATCATCGGTCACCATTGTCTTCTTTCCGCTTTATCCATGGTCTTTTTCCATGAACTACGAGGGCTTTGTGCTTTCACGTAGGCAAGGCTAATCTTTGATCAGCCCCCGAGCCCCTAGGTCTTTAGGTTGTGTCTTGTCTCCCTTGTATTGTGACATCAAGCTATGCCTTTATCTCGCTGGTTCTTAACAAACAAGACCCATTTGTACCAGCGAATCTAAACAATTTCGAATATCCTATATCATACCGATCTTTTCACTTAGCATCCATCATAGGTCTTAACAGGATGCATCCTTCCTAACAGACCTCATCGATTCCATCTATCCCCTGGATCCTATGGCAATGGACATTTGAAATTGATTGTGATCTTTTTGATGCTTTTGGTTTTTTGTTTATCATTTGAGTTCCCTATAATCACTTGTCAAGGCCGCCATAATCCATCATATTATGGCGTGTTTTGATTAGTCCACATAGGGGCATATCTTGATTTTGTCTTTTTGGTTGTCCCACATAGTACCCACCAAGATCCTAGAGGTCTTGTGTTATGTTGGGGCATCCTTTTGTGCTTGTGGTTATCTCAATACCAGACCCGACTAAAGTCTCTCTTTGAGACTTTGGGGTATTGGGAAAACCTTCTTGTCTGGCATGTTTCTCTCATGCATTAGACACTAATCTACCTCGGTCCTCTATACCTTGGTGTATCGTGTCTTATGCTATAGCAAAAACCAGTGCTCTAAAGATAGTTAATTGAATTAGGATTGCATTTTCATAATCATTGCATTACACTCCCCCTATGGTTTTGGTTGTGCAAACACTTTTCTCCATTCTCTTTCATTCTTCTTAGGATACTGATACATTTTGACATATGCCAAATTACATCCATCACCACGTACCCATCACCATGTCAGTCCTTATCAACACTTATGGCCGTGTGTTACTTTCTCTAAACATACAAAAAAATAAAATAAAATAAAATAAAATAAAATACTATGCCATACATCCATCGTCACCTGCATTACGTGTTAGGTCCATCACCACCTGCAACATCACATGTTAGGTCCATACATACAAAGCCACCTGCATCACAAAATCTTAGACGCATAATATCACATCCTGCATATATAAAAGGTTCATACAAAATCCATCATACAAATATACATGCATGACAAATAAGCCAACTAGACATCCATATATATAAATCATCATAGATCCCATAGGTACACATACAACATCACCATTTACATCCATAAAATTATTCATATTCCAATCATCCATGTAGATAACCCCACACATGAGCATAAATAAACCAATGCATCCGTCCACATAAACATATAGTACCATATACACATGCATATAATCATCCATCATAACTGTCTCATACCAAAATAATATAATGACTGTCACATGTCCATCATACATCACATGATAAAATACAAAATCCAGAGATATAGAACATCTATGATCTCTGTCAAAAAAATCCTATACACTCCATCCTCCATCTGTCAAAAACTCAGTAGCCTGTCACCTCCCAAATGAACTCCCCATGTCTGATCTCTATGGAGACTCAGGTCCTGCTCCTCTGCCTGGTGAAACACCTGGTGAATCACTAAAACCACGTGTCTGTGTCCCCAATGACTGAGATGGCGCTGGCATCTGAGGCGTCTACCTGGTATAACGGAATAACCGCTGAGATGGGTCTGGAACTGCATGGTAATATGCGGCCATCCAAAATCATGCCTCTCTCGTGTTCTCCTCTCGCTCCGCAACCTGTACCGAGCGGAATTCCGCTCCTACCGATATCTGTCTCGATCCCTAGTGATAGCTCTCCTCTCCTGCTCCCAGGCCTCCTAAGCTAATCGACACTGTGCCAACTCCACCTGTAATCTATCCCTCTCTCTCTCCACCACCTGCACATCTGCTCCGGGCATCCCACCCCCACCCTGACCTGTCGGAACATGAGCCATCACAGCATCCCTCTCTGCCTGAAGGGTATGTATCCGAGCCTCTGCTGCATCTCTATCCCGCTGGAGAGCCTGTGCCTGTAACTCTGATGAATCCCTCTCCCTCCGGAGAGTCGCTACCTCTGCTACCATCTCATCTCTCCCTCTCTGCAATGCCTGTATCTATGCCTCTGCTGCCGCCCTCTCACTCTGAATGCGTACCTGCGCCGCATCTCTCTCTGCCTCTATAACCTGTACGTGAGCCCGTGCTGCATCTCTCTCAGCCCACATAATCTGTGCCTGCTCTAC
>VDFB02169096.1:12903-94550 GCA_007258455.2 Sequoia sempervirens
CCCCCTCTTCCAAAAAGGTATTTTTTTACCTTTTATTTACACTTTTTATTCCTCTAACTAATCTCAAACTTCCCGAGGCTGTCATTTGCAAACCGTGTGTCAGATCACCTCCGTTCAAAAACCAAAATTGTTTGGTTTTCCGAGCTCTATCCAATGGTATCATTCTTTCCTTCCTATCAAGACGTCGTCTGGGGCCCCCTTTTTTCCTTCCCCGACCGCCCTCTCGAGGGGGCATACCCTCTTACCATTCCTCCATTCCTCCAGCTTGGTCATTGGGGCATCATTAACCTTTTCATGCCAGGGGCATCACCATCCTTCATCTCTTGCCTCATTCACATTTTATTTTTCTTCGAAACACTGTTATCCTAACAATGTTTCGAAGAGGGGCAAAATGTAGACATCTAAATTTAATCACTTCCATATGATTAAATTTATTGTCTTTCCGTCTATTATATTAATATTAATTTATTAAATTAATATTATACATTTGGCCTCATAACGGTAAAGTATTTAATTTAATAATTAATACTCTACCTTTCACCTTATTCCTCTCTAAATTAAATAAATACGCTAATTTATTTAATTTAGTCATTTTTCCCCTTTTTGATTTAAAATCAATTTAAAATTCCTCACTTTCTCTCCCTTGTCACATCCCTCCATAACTTTGTTCTAATATGAATTAATTTAATTAATTCATGATTATGATGTGCATTCTCTTAATCAAGATTAATGTCACATCCTCCTACATTTGCCTCTGCCTCTAATCTTCCCATTAATTTGCCTAATCCAATGTTTGTACAACCTTAACCAAGGTCATTACCTATTTCTAGCACCACTTTTTGGTCAATTCTTCCATTTTTTCTTTTTGGATATTGACTCTCCTTCCCATGAGAATTTTTAATTCTCATTTATTTATCCCATGTCTCTCTCCTCCCTATGTGAATTTTTAATTCACATTCCATTCTTCCAAGGCTTCTAGAACCTTGGACTTGTCACAATCTCCACATGTGACCAAGTCCCACCTTTTGAGCCACCTTTTTCTCTCTTAGATCATCCTAGGAATGTGAATTTTTACATTTATATCCCCAACCACCTTTCATTTTCCCATGTAGATTTTTGAGGAATTCCAAAATTCCTCAAATGTCTTTTTCACTTCCACTTGGGGACAAGAAATCCCTTTTTGTGGAAATCTCCTCACTCCCCAAGGTGCATGTCCTTTTCCACCTCATGTACCTTCTTGACAACTCATCTCCACCTCACATGCCCTTGTCCACTTCACCCTCCACATGTCAAGATGTGAGGGCTTGTGGGTTCTCAACCCACCATGGCCCTTCATCTTGGCCTGATTGGAGCAATCTTGACCGTTGAATTCTCTAGAGAATTCAAATTCTCCTATAAATACCCCCTCCTCAAGGGAATTTTCAACACTTTAGATTTGAGCAACTACATGTTGTCCATTTGAATCCTCAATCCTTTGCCATCATCTAGCCATCTTTGTTAATCATTTGCACCTCCAATCTTGCATTTAGACATTCAAGCAATCATCTAAGGAGCACACAACCAATCCAAGCAAGGGCCAATCAAAGAGGTATCAACAACAAGGGAGGTAAAATTGTTTGTGTTTCATCTTATTTACATTCTTTTTCGTTGTATCACTCTTTTGGCTAATCTTGAGGTGTCCTTGGTATTTTGTTACTCACATTTCTTAGTTATTTCGCACATTTAGAGCAATAGAAATTTCAAGGTATCACAATGTCAATTGGGATGACTCCTTTCAGAGTGGTGTATGGACATGACACCACTTCCTTCACAGATTTGCAATTTGGTGATAGTAGAGTTGCTAAAGTTAAGGATTATGTTCAGGAGAGTCAATACATCCCTAAGCCACTTAAGGATAATCTATAGATTTCCCATAAACAATAGAATATTTATGCAAACAAGTATAAAGTTGAGAGAATTTTTGAGGTGGATGACTTTGTTTTCTTACACCTTCAATTTTACAAGAAGTATCCTTGAAGAAAATTGGTGTAGAGAAGTTGAAGCCTTGCTTCTATGGTCCTTACAAGATTTCTAGGAGGGTTGGTGAAGTTGCATATGAATTGAAGCTACTAGAGAACAAAAAAATCATAATTTGTTCCACATTTATTACCTAAAAAGGGCACTTGGGTAGCACATCATTTCATCACCTGAGCTTCTACCATTGGATGAGGAGAGTAGATTGGTATTAGTTCTTGATGTTGTTTTAGATACTAGAGAGAGGAGGTTGAGGAGTAGAGTAATTAAGGAGTATTTCATCATATGGAGAGAATTGTCCATAGAGGATGTCACTTGTGAAGGTGAATTTTTTTATAGCATCCTAATCTACAATTGCTTGAGGGAAAACAATTTTGAGAAGGGAGGACTGTAATATCTCTTTTTGAGTAGCTAGAAGCATCCATTTAGCCTATTTTACTCCCATAGGATAATTTTGAGACAAAAAGGAATAAGTTAAATTAATTAATTTAAAGTTGTCCAATAAAATATATTTTTTGGATAATTTTATTTTAATTAATTCAATAAAGTGACTTAAGTGAAAATTAAAAGAAATATTAAAAAGACACTTTATAATTGAGCTTTAATGAAATATTTTAAGGGGGAATTTAAAAGGTCATCAGAGGAAAATATAAAGGTGAATTTGGGAGATCATTTGCTCATGCTTATTTTCTTCTCTCTATTGTGGATTTGGAACTTATTGAAGGATTAAAACCCTAGGACAAAAACCCTAAGGGAAATCAATTTCGATGGTGCAATATCTTCCCTAGTTGATCATAGTGGAATCAAGTATGCTCCACACTTAGAATAACTATTAGATATTTTTGAAATTTGTGAAGTCTTGCAAGCAAGACAAATTTGTGTTTAAATATTTTCAAGCATTTCTAGGAAAGAATATGGACGTCATTTATGGAAGAGTGATTCAATTCTTGTTGGGAATGATCTTTTGTATGCATTGAACACCATATTTGAACATATCAGAGGGATTGATTGATGAGTAATCAATCATTGCATTTGGGTAGCATAGTAAGGGTGATTTTGGATGTCATGTTTCAAAATACCTATGGAATGTTATAAGATTTAAGGCTAGGTGATAATGGTGTTGGGCATGAGGATTGACTATGTTGAAGATATTTAATTGAGGGTCATGGCATTTATACTTTGTGTGGTGTGGTAGCATTGAAGGATTTTAGAGGCATGGGAGTCATTTTGAAGTTCATTTCATTAGGTGCCACTTTATATGCAATTGTGTAAGAGTTTGAAAGCCTACAAATTGACGTAAGATTCTTGAATGAGTTGGAAAGTGGTTTCCAATAGGGAGTAGGGTTGTGAATGCTCCAAGAGTGTCATCCATTTTTTATTAAGTCTATTTTGATGAGTCTTGACATTAAAATGTTCATCATATGATAGTGATTGGGTGATGAGGTTGTTGTGTACTCTCCTTTCAACTTCATAAGGTTAAGAAATTATGCATGTATTTCTCCATTTTTTTTATATACTATACAATAAATTATAATGCTCATTATTTAAATATTCTACAAGCATTGAGTGTCAACAAACTAGTTTTTATAATGCCTTAAAAATTTGATCAATGTTAAGTGATCAATTTGATGAATGTTAAGTGATCAATTTGAAGGAAAAATTACTCAAAAAATAGATAAATCAAACCAACAAATTGACTCAGAAGTCTCTCATAAATCTCATACACATCAATTGTTTGATAAAATGCTTGGATTTTACATATGGTAAAAATTGCTAAATTGTGGGGGTTAATCCCATAGTGTGATGGTTAAGTGGTGGGAGTGTTAATGTTGCCACCAAGGTTCAAACCTTTGTTGGGTTATTGTGATCACATGTACTATGCCTCCACTGATCCAATGGGCTCATAGGATTGAACCATAGCATTAAGGATATTGGGGGTGAGATCCCTCGTTTGTGGCCTCGCCTGGTATGGGCCAAGTTAAAAATCTATTCTTATTGATCAAAAATATTTGCAAAATTTTGGTTAAGGAATTTAGCCCAAGTTTTTACACTAAGCCATTGATATTTTGGCAAAATATTGGCTCTCTATTCCTCACACTGGATGAATCTATAAATAGAATCCTTCAACCTTCATTATGATAAAGTCTTTTTCTATCAATCACATGTTATTTTTCCATCATAAATCCCTTATTTAACCAAGATTATTCTAGTTTTACTATTAAGCAATCCACATCTGTAAGCAATCATACAAATACTTTAAGAGATAAAATCAAGTGGAGCTAGGGTACACTCTACTTCCACTCTAGTTGAGGAGAAAGGTGAAACAAGTTAAAAATATCATGTGTTAGATTTATCTTTTGTGTTATTTTCCTTCTTTCATTTTTTTGTCTTTAGTGGGACATTGAATCAACATTTTTCACCAAATTTCCACTTTTTCACACTTATAGCAACTAAACCATTCAAAATTTGAAGATGATGCAAACTAGTGATTTTTTAGATTTCATGTGTAGATATTAAATTTAAAAAATAAAAATAAAAAACAATTTATGAATATTTTTTGTAACTTTTAAGAATTTTTTTTTAGTCAACAATATTTTTAAAAAGTGGCATTACTTCCATACAACAACTTTTAATATAGAAAGGATAAAATTATGATTTTTTAAACATAGATTTGTAACACTAATATATCGTGCACATATATTTTGTCATAATTTTTTTTTGCATATTATTTTTTATAAATGTTTTAAGTGAGATTGACTATAATTTAGACATAAATTATTCCATACAACATTAAAAAATTGTATGTATCTAAATTAACTTCTTCTTTTAAAATAAGCATATCAATACCTAGTGTGTAGATATATATTTTTTTTTAAAATCTATTATTGCTAAAAAACCCTATGTTCACTGGAAAATAAAAAATAAATATAATAATAAAATTTAATATATTCAAAATTATACTTGTTTGAAAACTTATTTTGAGTGCTACAATCTTGCAAATTATCTGAACTATTTGATTCCATTTGAAGGTCTAATCAAAGGTTTGAAATTGAAAATTATATGGAAAATCTAAGTCCTTAGGTGTAAAGGTCATTTCTAGGACCTTCAAACGAAGGTATATACTTTCCATGATTATTTTAAAACACCTTCAAACAAAGGTAACTTTCATAAATGGAAAAAAAGGGACCTTCATTCAAAGGTCCCTTTTTTTCATTTATGGAAATTACCTTCATTTGAAGAAATACTTTCAAATGGAGGTATTTCCTACTTTTCTCACTCAAATGAATTGGAAAATATAATGTCCCAAGTTTGGGACTCACTATTATGGGTTTACCCAATAATTTCCATAAGATTTTTCTTTCCCTTATTTGATGATGTGTCAATTGAGGCCTCAAAAACCTTTTTTATTTATATTTCAACCTTTCAAGGTATCCTACAAGGAACCCTCTTCTCTTCAATAATTTTTTCAACTATTACCAAAAATTCATACTTTATGGGGGTTGAAACCATATTGGACCTCTCTTATGCACCTAAAGCATTAGAACCTTTCTTTGAGCACTTATCTCAACTATAAGATTTTTTTTGCTAGACCTATTAAATTAAAAAATAACATATGATATAAAAATAACACTTGATTGGTTGAAAAGCACATATTTTTAAATGCACATTGTAAAAAACTAGCACAATTTTTGTGTGATATTAATGTAATAAATATTTGTTATCAATTATCTTTAGGAGTGGAATATGTGTTAAAAAATAAGAATATTTCTATTTATCCTTTTTTTCCTTTCACCGTGTTTGATTACAAATGATAATTTAGTAACATTCCTCACATTGCCAACTATATTGAAACCTTTGACATCTTGAAAATGAAACATAGTTACTATTATCTAGAAGTAAGGGTAACTAGTTTCTTTGCTAGAAAGAAATAATTTCTACAATGCACGTGAGGAATATTTTATTGAGGACAAATTCAACTAGTTTTTTCATTATAAAAATAAGTAGTTTATCTTTTGATCCATTCCATATGATGAATTCCTCAAGGAATTTTAACCTTGGTCCTATGTTCAACTCATTTTCCAAAAGAAGCAAGCTTGGGAATTATATTTTCCTTCACCAATTGAAACAACAAAATAAATTACCACTCTATAAGGAAAATTGCCTTTAGGAACATCTAGTGAGGCACAAGGAAAATCATTTCAATGGAAATAAACCAATTTCATAAATTTTGATGATGATTCTAAAAATATGATAATTAAGATAAGTTTAAAAGATATGATAATTAGGGGATTGTTTATTGGGGTCCCATGAAAGGAAATTAACACCCATAATTAACTATTTTCACATAACCCTAAGAGAGAAAATCAAATTTATAAGTATACAAAATCTACAATGCAAATAACATACATACCATCAATATGACATAATATGTACCATAGAAAACCTTCAAATGGAAAAACCCAACCTCTAAAAGTACTCACACAATCAATGTATTATCTCATGAACAAGCATTATAATACACTTGCAGAGTCTCCGTACAAGGCTTCTAGAACATCAATCCCCTTGTTTTAATCCACGTGAACAAGAAAATGAGAATCATGTAACCAAAAATAATAATCCATGATCCCCCTCCTCACATATGTAACTTACAAGAGGTTCTCACATATGTAACTTACAAGAGGTTCTCAATCAACCTTAACTAGAAAGCCAACCTTAACAACTACTCATGTGTTTTCTTTTATAAAACAAACTTGCACAAAACTACCAAGTGGTATCACAAAAACTATGTGCCTCTCAACCACAAGCTTACAAAACCATGTCCCCCTCATTCATTTTTTGGTGCTAGGTTTTCCCTTTAGGTACTAAGTTTTCCCAATATTAAATATTTTCCTAATGTGCAACCCACATTAAATATATATCTCAATGTTACATACAACATACAAAGTGGACCCACTAATGTCTAACTCACCTTTTCTCAACATTCTCCCAATTTTTGTATATATTGCATAAGGGGTAAAAATTAAACCTAATAGTCAAGTAAATGATCCCTAAATCCAACGTCTATCATAAATATATCCAAGTGAAACATACAAAGTGGACCCAAGAAAATCTAATACACCTTTTCTCAACATTATCCCAATTTATGTATATATTTCATAAGGTGTAAAAATTAAAGTTAATCATCAAGGAAAAAATCCATAAATCCAACATCTACAATAAATACATCCAAGTGCTCCATCAAGATACCTGCAACAATAACCAATGTGACCATCATCTCAAACAAGAATTGTCTAATCCTCATCATGCCAATGAACAAAATATAAGATCCAATCCAAAGATATGCCACAATAACCATCACATGAAAGCATTAATCCTACCTCAACTCAATATCCAAACATAAACACCAAATATAATGATAACAAATAGGCATGAGCAGTTGTCAATAATTAATCACCATAGTTACAATAGCAACCACAACTAGTTGCTAACACATCCAACTAAATATACATCCAATCCATGGGGTATACTCATCATAATAGGTAAACCTTATACCATTAACATATTTGATCTACTATAAATCTCAATCAAGATTCCCTATATATACACTACCCTATATAAATAAGTCCATCAATGTCCAAAACATAAATTCAATAAAAAACCTCAAGACCTTCAACACCATAATATATTGAGAACATCCAACAAATAACATATATATAACCTAGAACTCCCACTACATGGATAATATCAAATCTTAAATCAATCAAGTCATCAAAAATTCTACCAATAGCACTCACGTAGAAGGTGTAGCCAATGCCATCAATATCATCTAATACTAAGGAACATGAGCAATGACATGCAAACCTACAAACTAAACCATTGAAACACAACTATTTTCACCACTAGTCTCCATAGCTCTCCCAAGTTCCCATTCTTTAAAAATAAAAGAGATTAAATAGCCTCTATATTGTTAATTAAAAATAATTGAGTACAATAATAACACATGACCACAAACATGGTGATTACAATGGCTTCATACAAACCTCAACTCTAATGTCATGTGAAAATTAAATTATAAAAAAATTAAAGGACCATAAAGAGAACCTAAAAATAAAAATCAATGTAGCATGTCCTTCTACCAATTCCTCTAAGTACTCAAGTTGTGACAAGTAAGATCTCCTTCATAAAACCACAAATAGAAAAACCTTATCAACATCCAACTATTCAACTCAAAAAATAAACATATAATGTGAATCAATAGACCAACTAAGATGTAAGACTCTCAAACTAAAGGAAGATAAAAATAAAACATCTATCCCAAACACCAAGAGAATAATCCCAAAACCATCCTCTACATGCCTCCAATGAGCCCTCTACAACTATCATCCAAAGCTCAAGATTCATTCCCATGAGAATACAAAGGAAAAACCCATGCCAATAAATCCTCAAACAATCCCTCTATAACTAACATCCATAGTTCAAGACTCATTCCCATGAAGAAAAAAACCATGAAACAAAATGCATTTATAAACAAGGCGGGAAATACCTATCAAGTGATACACAATAGTGAGAGGAACAATATTGGGGAATGAAATTTCTCCTTTAGGATACACCAAGACACCATGACTCTCTCTAAGATCAATCTCCTCAATAGGTTCATGTTGAACTCATTTCCAACCTAAGTGTAGGATTCTTGGTCTTCTTGTTAAAACTTATCAAAGAGTAACTATCTCAACATGTGATCTCAAAGAACAAATATCTAGCCTCACCCAAATCTAAAATAGGTATAAAAGTGATCATCTCATGCTATTCAGACTATAATTCAATACCATGATAATTAGAAGCTCAAAAAAATGATCACACCACTCATCAATTAGATTATCACAAATCACTACCAAAGCTCCAACTATAGAATCAAGAAATGACCGTGTGATGATGTGATCTACATCTCCTCAAAAGATAACATGTCTCTAATGAACACATTTAATCTTAAGAGGACCTATATTATTCCAACACTATAATTGGTAATATACATTGTGACAATAAAATCCATCTTGTAAACAAGGATCATCTATCAAACTAACAAATCACAACAAAAGACTCCAAAAGTCCTCCATGGTACCAAGATGTCAACATCTCCAAATAACATGAAGATAATGGTATCTTTCCAATAGAACTCAAGATGTCAAAGAACTCTCATTTCATACAAGAAATAGGTCCCAAGACCTCCTCCATGACACCAACAATCACTACAAGAGAACATCTATCACCAAGTGATGAATCCACATCACTATCGAATTTCCCACTAAATCACAATACTAATATACACATACATTGTGATAAACATATCATAAATGAAGATCACCCATGACTTGTGCATAATCACACAACCACAACACTAGCAGGTCCAAAGGATATAGTAGAACCAAGATATCCAAACCAAAAAAGATAAATCACCACCTACAGTCTAGGAATTAATCCAATGTACCACAAAAAATGCATACATATAAACAACCATGCCATGCCCAATATCCAAGCATATAATGAACCTCCATGCCATAATGATCACCACCTAATAAATTTTCATAAATAATCATGTCATTCCAAAAATCCAAGCATACAGGGAACCTCCCTGACACCATGACCACCACCCAGTATATCTTCATCAAACTTCCATTAAGTATCACCCATCTTGCACTATAGTCAACAACTATAGGTACCTCAATACAACTATATCAATTAACACCATATATTTTCCTCATGATACCAATAAAACCAATGAATCGACTAAATAAACTAGGCCAACCAATTAAAATCTACATCAACACTAAAATATCTGAGTATAGATGACCTTCATTTGAGTTATCTATGCAACCTATAAGTATGGATATACTACAAAATTGCATGACTTGTAAATCTCATAATGCAATATATAAATTCAACATCACATTGATAACCATGTAAAACATAGATAACTAGAGATAAACATGTAATTTTTACCATGGCTCAAACATCAAATCACCTCTATATTCAATATGTCACAAACTCACAAAGTGCCACAGTCAAAGGAATCAACAAATAGCTCAAATAGAAATGTAAGTGAATAAATCACATATTAACATCTCCAAATTTGATCCACTCAAAGTGCCAAAAAAAGTCTCTCCATCGCGTATAAGAAGTCCAAAATTGGACACTATGGGCACAAGATATGACCTACCAAATTAGTGGCAACAAACCTAACCTCCAACTAATATTGTCTACCAAAATAATAAAATCTACAAAAAACCATTGATATCACAACATTATACTTGGAAAGAGATTTATGTCAACTATAAGAATGTTAAAATTTGATTCCTTGGGTGAAGTTTATGCCCTTCCAAAAAACTTATCTATTAGCACATATCCAATCCTTGTGGCTCTTGGGTATCTAGTAGGCAATGTCATTGGTTGAGTGGTGAGTGGGTAGTGCCTCAAGTGGTGGTGGTAGCTTGGAAGAGGAAATCTTGAGTGGTAAATAGGGAGAACAATGGAAGCTAGTGATGAATCACATTGCTATAGGTAGCACTATAATGGTGGTTGGGCCTTATCCCAATTGACTACTTTTGACCAAGGCCCCAATCCTTACATGACAAAGGGCTAGACCCAATAGTGAAAAATATATAATGATATATTTTTTTAAACACTATTCTTTGTACAAACATGATAACTACTGAAATAGGCCAATGCCATCACTATACCTTTTATCTACTTAAACCTTTTTTCCAATCAATTGTACCCAATTTTCTATTAAAATTAATGTTGATGTCGGGAATATGCTATTTTTTTATGATTCTTGTGTGCATATGTGATACTATATGGTACAAGTACATATGACCATATAGATTCTTTATGACTATAAAAAAAATTGACTATGAAGATCCTCCACACCCTTGAAAAATGTCATTTTTTGAAAATCTATAGTGTTTTATATGGATCCATAGGTTCTTAGGAATTTTAGACTCAATGGTGAGGTCTATTTTTGTTTAGGAAGTCTCCAAAAAAAAATTCCCCCAAAACCCTCATAGAAAGAGCCCAAACAAAAACCCACTTTCCAAATATTTGTCAAACCCTAGATTTCCAATAACCCAAGTCAGTAAATACACATGGAACCTTGAAAATACCTTCATTATTTTCATGCAAGTCAATGGATTCAACTAGAATCTATTCATATCAAAGGTTAATAATTAGAGACTCCTCCCATAGCCTAAAAATTGGGCTTTGATATCAAATGAAAGAAAAAATTTAACCATAATAAACTATTTCCACATAATCCTAAGAGAGAGAAATACGCAAATGAGTATTCATAATCTACTTGCAAAAAATAGATAAACATTAATTAAGATGACATAGGATGTACCCTAGAAAATCCCTCAGAATAAAAAACCTAGCCTCCAAAGGTATTCCCACACTTAATACATTATCTCATGAACAAATATTACAATGCACTTGTAGAGTCTCCATGCAATACTTATAAAACATAATACTCTCTAATTGCACTCTATATGAACAAGAAAATGAGAACCATTTACCCACACATCATAATCCATGCTTCCTCTCCTCACATATGTAACTTATAAGAAATGCTCACTCAACCTTAGCTAACAAGCCAAAGGTTGTACAAGCCAATCTCAATAACTTCTCAAGTGCTTGATTTTTTTAGAAACAAGCTTGCACAAAACCACCAACTGGTATTATAAAAAACCACATGCCTTTGTTGGAAATGTTGCCATTGATGCCAAAGCAATTGAATGACGTTTTCATTGATGTCAAAGAGGTTTCAATTGTATGAATATGTAATGGCCAAAGGCTTTAGACACCCAAGACAAGGAATTTTAAAATGTTGGTTGATCATCTTTTTATATATGTTACAAGACTTATATACATAGAGAGATATGATGGGACCCAAGTAAGAAGAACTAGTTTTGACTAAAATTTCCCGTATCTTATTGAGAAAAGTGATTGATGAAGGATAGAAAATGATGATAGCTAACCCATGCTAGTTGACTATACCTTGGTGCCTATGTTAAACACATCTATAAATAAATATTAATCATCTATAGAAAGAAGTGAAGATTAATGAGCAACATGTGAAGATTAATAAGTAGTGTGTGAAGGATTAATAAAGAGCAATACTGAATGATTATACAAGAAGCGATTTACAAAGGCAATGATTCATTAGGAGAAGGCAGTGATTCATTAACTAAAGAGTAGTTATACTTTATAATAACAAGTACAATGATTCCTTATTGAGAAGGACTTTATATGTAGTGATTAAGTTGATATTAAAGAAGCAATGATTAAAAAGAAAAGGTGGTTGACTCCTTTGATTTCAAGTGCTTATATTAAGGAGGATATCAATATATGTAAAATTCACCTCCCTTTATGACGTGTAAGACTTTTCATGAAGTTGTCCCTTTATTGGACAATCACCTTCCTTCATAAAGGCATATGATGGGGTATAAAAGAAGATTAAATGGTGAATGAAACGATATGTAGTGTAATGATAATTATTCCAATTTGAGTAGGAAAAGAGCAAAAAAAATGAAGATTTTAGTGTGAATATGATATATTTTTATTTGTGAAGAGATGAATATATGGTGCATCATCTAAATGCAGTTATAAGGTAGTTTTACAAGTAGATGTAAGGAAATTTTACATGTAGATCTAATGCAGATTTTCCAGCTGACTTAAGGCATTTTATGAAGTGAAAATATGTGAAGAACAAATATTAAAGAGAATTTAATTAATATTATTGAAGATTTGGTTAAGAATAGTCAAAAGGTATGTGGAGAGATTGTGTCCTTTGAGAAAGATAAGATATATATGAGTAGAAAATTTAATAAGAATTGAGTTGAAAGGGTGTGAGAAATAAAAGAAAATATCATATATATATATATATATATATATATACCAAAAGGTGTGTAGTGTGAGATGTGAGAAGATTAAATAAAAAGACGAGTAGAAAAGGGAAGTGTTTGTGAAGATAAAGAAATTAATTAATTAAATAAAGATTAATTTTAACCAAGAGTCACAAGGATACGGTGAAGGGTTGTGTCTCATGATGAGATAAGATATATAAGGGAATTCATTCCATGAGATGAAGAGTATGTGGAATTTTTATCATTCAAGAGTGAGCGAGGAATAAAAGAGAGAAGGTTTAATCATTCAAAGAAGTGTGAAGCGTGAAGATAAATAAGAGGAAGATATGTAAGGAATAAGAGTTTATATCAGAATAACACTTGCAGATCAAAAAAAGAGAAGATAAAAGGAGGATCATTAAAAAAAGGTTGAAGGTAGATTTGTAAGAAGGATTCATGGAAGATTTGTAAGAAGAGTTTATGGAATAATTATAAGGATATATGTAGATGTAAAAGAGATCTATATGCAAATATAATTGAGGAGTAAAATATTAAAGAATATCATTAAAGGCTATTTATATAGAAAATTTATTCTCAAGAAGGCAAGATTTTATTGAAGAGTTTGGTGCCTCATATTGAAGAGGTTGGTGCCTCATATTGGAGAGGTTGGTGCCTAAAATTATTCAAGTGGGGATTTGTGTCTCCAGTGGGTTGGTGCTCACAAATTGAATTTGAGGGGATTGATGTCTCCTATAGGTTGGTGCCTACAAATATTGTAAAATATATTTGTATAAAAGCAATATTTTGCTATGGTTTTCTCCCGTAAGGGTTTCCATGTAAATCTTGATGTTCTTGTGTTCTTAATTATCAAGATCTTGCATGGTTATTATTATTGTTATGGATGATTGAGTTTAAATTGAATTTTTTTTTATTATATTGATTCACCACCTCTCTCAGTATAATCGTGTGCTCATCAATTGGTATTAGAGTGGGTTCCTTCAAACAGTCTAAACACTAGAATGTAGATCTTAAGAGCACACATGGAAAGAAGAAATGTAAATAAGGGAAAATGCAATACCAAGCAATATATTGATCAACAAGCACCAACAATATCCAATGCATGTAATGACAAAAAAGAAAGCAAAAATAATGGGGTGACAAATGGAACACAAATGGAAATAGAAACAAAATATGATATCTTAAAAAGAGAAAAAAACACCTTGTGAATGAAAGAAAAGAAGAGATGAACTTAGAAGAAAAGTAGTTAAAAGAATATGATGAGAATGTTGATATAAACTTAGAAGAAGAAAATGATGAAGGTTATAGTGTAGTGGACCTTGAGGAGAAACTCCATTATTCCTACAATGAGATCGAGAGGCTTAGAAAAGAGAACTAAAAACTAAAGCTACAACTTCAAGAGAACAATGAATCTAATGTAGAGATAGTACGAAGTATTTAAGAATCCAAGAAGATAATTGTTGAGCTAAAATTTCAAATGAGAGTGCAATTAGAGAAAAAGGAAGAAGATTGTGAAATTTTAGAGTTTGAGATAGTTTCTTTAAGGAAATAGAAAAGATATCCTCCAAGTTGAACAAGAACCTCAAGTTTGATAACAGTGCCGATATTTTGGATGATATATTAAATAAGCACTGGTCACCATTCAATAAGAAAGGACTTTGATATGAATAAAATTAAATGGACAACAAGGATGACTCCAAAGAGGCAACAAAGAAGTCAAGTAAAGAAGAGCCAAAGACCTATAAAGAAATCATTAAAAGTCCCATCAAAAGTGAAAGAAGCAAAGCTAAGGAAAGCAAAAAGTTAAGCACTCCTCCAAAAGTTAAAAAATGACATATTTAGAAATCCCCTTCCATCAAAGCAAGCATATAAGATCAAGTTACAGAATCTATTTTATAGATATTTATTTTAGTGTAATAAATTTGGTCATTAGGCAAGAGATTGTAGAGAACATATGAGATATAATTATAGTTGGAATAAAATTTCTTATGGGTAGAGAAATAAGAACTATAACTCATTTTCTCTATTAGTATATTATAATGTCATATGCTACAAATGCAATAGCTATGGACATATAGCATGATATTGTACAAGTGGTTTTGTGAAACAACCTAGACAACACAAGATGGGGGATACCATTACCAACCAAAAGGGAAAGCCAACTAAAGTATGGAGAAGGAAACAAGAGTGAGAAAAGGAAGAATTTTTACTTGTGCAAACTACACTTCGTGTATGAGTGGTATTATTAAATTCATAAAAAGAAGTATGAGCCCAAGGGGAGCTAAGAATTGCATTATCTTTCAACTCCATAGAGAAGAAAACTCAAAGGACAATCTCATAAAAAATTAGAGAAATACAATATATGGTTGGAGAGAAGAAAGAGAATGCTATTGTAGCAATAGTGGAAGATTTTCTTTTGCCATTGATAAATGGAAAAAGTGAAACCCTAGAGATTTACTTTAGGATTTGGCACTTTTCACTAATTTATTAATTAGAATTTGAGTTGGAAGGGGGAATTCTAAAGGGGAATTGAAATGGACTTTTGATGAAATGCAATGATATGACTAGCTAATAATGAAAATACACTCTTCTGATATGAAAACAACAAATCTAGGAAATGAAAAACAAATTTGATTATCAAAAATAGACTAAGCAGACTTATGTGCACCTATGATTTGAATTTTGACTTAATTTTATTGGATAAGGGGGTTCCCTTGTCTAGATGACTAAAATTGAAATCTTCTATCATAGTCCTTAGGAATCTGATTAGAGGGTTCTTCCTTCCGAATCTTGTTATCACATCTTCGTCGGTTGTTGATATAATTGATTTTTTGTATCTTGTCAAGTTGTAGGGTTTCAATGCAACAATGATCGAATGGTCTTCAATATTCCTCCAATATTCTTCAAATATATAACCTATACATTAAAAGAGAGAGTAAGGGTTGTGCTATATAGGGGCTTTCCTTAGTCAAATTATATGTTGATGTTTCCACCTCCAAAATGGAAAATTTGATAAAAGAGAGCTTATCCTGTTGAGGGATAGAGGAAAAATGATAAATGAATGATGAATCAACAATTGGATATACTTATTGGTGTCAATAATTTTCTTGTACCTAGTTATTTCACTTACTAGGTAATTAGTGGACATATTCACATGTTAAGTTTACTTAGGTTGTAAGATTCTTTCTAGAAGGTGTAGTTGTCATTAGTTGTTATCTTATCTCTTGACAACTAACACATGTGACCTAGGTAGTTGTGTCAAGTTGTCACATGTCATAAGATTAAGACACTTGTCATAATCTTATGAAATATTGTATCTCACCTTGGCTATATCACCAAGGGGTTTCTCTTACATTATATATTGACTCTTTTTGCATTCATTAATAGGAATATATTTTATTCTTGTCATATTTATCTTCTGAGTATTTTGTGCTTTCCATATGCCTTTAGATCTTGGGTGGCTATCTCCATAGCCAAATCTTATATAGTATCAGCGCAAGTTGAGTGCCTTTGGTTAGTCTTTTGGGAGATCTTGAGTGCAATATTGTATTTTCTTGAAGTTGTTATCACCTGAAGTTGCACCCTTGTTGAACCTAATGTTCAACACCTCAATGTAACATTGGAAGACCTCCAAAGATGTGGGTTTCTTGTAAGCAGAGGTCAACCTCCAGAGAAGGCCGACTTCCTTTGGGTATCACCTAAACTAATGGTCTTGTAAAGGGAAAAGGGAGGAATACATGAAAATGAAACTAAACTATGGTGATACACCGTATTGATATGAAATCATGAAATGAAACAAGAAGAAAATACACTGGGAAACTTAAATGCTACTGTTTCACATACTCAAAACAACTCCTTTTAGACTTATGCATCACTCTTGATAGGTTTGATCTACATACATATCTCAAGAAGGAAGGAACAAACTTCACATCTTTGTGGTATGAATACAAATTTATAGAACACAGTTAAAGACTTGCATAATCAAAAGAGAAATACAGGAATGAAAGTAGTACAAACATGAACACTAGTTTCCAAGGTAAACTCTGTGTTGTATTCCAGATTCTAGTTGAGTTACAAAAACATACATTTAGTTGAGAAAGGATTGATAAAAATCACTAACTCTTTTGAGTGTATAATCTGAACTATTTACAAAAAATTAAAAAATGCCTTATATATTAGACTGTGTCGGCCCCTTAGGGCTTACAAAATATCAGGGCTCAGAAAGATCTACCCCTTAGATCCTTTTTTTTGAAATTAAAATGCTGCATTCGGTTGAATCCTTATTGTCCATGTCAGTGTGAAAGATTTCCTTCAGGGGGAACTTTCTTGATCTTTCTGCAACCACCGCCTTCACTTCTACTCCTCGTGTCGATCTTTGAATCTCTTCGTCCGAGTGATTTGAATGCTCCTGAGCTCAGAACAGATACTCATTGCTTTTCATCCTGTTTCATGTTTTCAGACTGCCACGACTCGCTTTTAGATCTTTCTGATTGATCAAGTAAACTCCACGCAGATTCTATAGGTGGTCAAAAACTCTTTTTGAAAAGAATCGCATCTCAGCGAGACACTGAAAGTGTCTCACTGATGCAATTATATCATTATGTAACTTATCAGCATGACTCACATGATCGACAAGAGTCATAGCGGCTTCATTAGTCACACCGATAAGCTACCCATATCCATCGTTGAGACCACCTTCATTCGGGAAGACATCCTACCGAAAGTAAGACCTCATTTGTTGAGTCTCCCCGAACGCAACATTCCTTTCTATGTGACTGGTGTTTGTTGCTGAGAACCATGCCGAACTCCCCCATTCTGTCCAAGCTCTTCATTTCCTTCGCAAGACCGTGGAAAGTCAGGAAGACTTCATGGCGAGGTCCACCGGTCATACCGAATCCTGCTTCAGTCACTGAGACCACCCACATTCGCCGAGACATCTTATAGAATTCCCTTTCCTTCGATGAACTCTTCATTTCGGGAAGACTCTTGGCGAGAACCTTTGTTGTCAGTGAGACATTGGCCTGTCGGCCAGACCTCTCGTCGGGCTCCTTATCTTTCGACAATGAGCTATTTTCTCTTCGGTCGGGGAGACATTGCCATCTCGGTGAGACCTTAGGGTGAAGTCTTCAACTCTTGGCGAGCTTAGCTTGCTTTCGGCAAGACCTTATATCGGCAAGACCTTCTTATATCGGTAAGACCTTCTTATATCGGCAAGACCTTAACCTGACAGCTGGAAACTACACCAATGTCAAATGTCGGGGAGACCTCCTTTCTTCGGAGAGACCTTGTGGCAAAGGGACCAACCTTTGCCAAGACTACGAGCAAGTTGGGGAGACCTACGGCGATACCTCTCACACCTCTTTGGTGAGACCTTGGCTAGTCGTCGAGATATCTTGTAGACTTTCCTCCTTTTGATGATGACATTGTTTTTTGGTGAGACCACAAAGTCGGGGAGACGTCTTGTCGGTAGCACCTCTCTACACCGAAGATAAACCTTCCTCATCTCGCTGAAACATCTCCCTGTCGGCAAGACCCCTTGCCGATACCTGCATCTTTTACCGAAACCCGTGGTCGCCATGAGTCTCCCCGATCGACGATTTTATGGCCTATCCTTCTTGTAGCCAAAACATCCCGGGTTGCTGAGACATCTTGTAGAACTCAATCCTTACACCGAGAGCCTTTAGAGTTGGGGAGACCTTGTGACTTTGGCGAGACCCTTTGGTGAAGCTGGCTTGCTTTGCCAACGCTGCCTGACTTTGGCGAGACCTCTTCCGATCGGTAAGACCTCCTACCAAAACCAACACACATACGTCGAAGGGATCCTGCTTTGCTTTGTTAGCGAGACCCGATGCATTTGCTGAGACTTCTCTTCGAAGAAAAGAACTTCCGCTGAAATGAATATCCTTTTGTCACCGGGACGATGATCGATGTCTTGCCGATAGGGACCTGTAGGTGAATCCCACTCGCCGTGACATTCCTGGGGTCTTGGCGACTCTCTCCTTAGAAGATTTTCATGTCAAACCTGAACAAGGAAGGCTTCTTCACTGAGTTCCCTATGACCTAGCATCAGATTCATGAATTTTTCCCTAGGCCGAATGCTCCATTTGGCCTTCTCGAACCTGTTAAACACAATTTGCCTTGCCTGATTGAGCTTGAGGGTGAAAATTAGGTAATAGAAGCATTGAGTATGATCTTCTCTTGAATCTTTGGATGATCTTGAGAATCAGAAAGGTGTGATAGAAATACAAGATTCTAGGGGGATTCCATTTTTGTCTTTCTATTGCCTGAGAAAGCATATTCCGACGAATAGTGCATTCGACTTGCAACGGCCTGCAGGCTGTCAAATTTAACCTGGCGGAACAAGTGATGGCTAAATGCCTGTCAAATTTAAATAGGAGTTTTGATGACTTCAGTGGTGTTTAAGAATTTTTATCACCCCTCTCCGTTTTAGTTTTGATTTTTGAAGCTGATTTTAAAATGCTCATAACTTGTGCTCAGGACCTCCAATTTGCAAGAATTTTTTTTATTTGGGATATTTTTTTGTGCTCTATGCATTGGTGCAACCGGTTTCATATTTTGATGCACACATTTTCCATAAAATTCAATTTGTCACAGGTGTCGCTAAATTTTCACCGTTTTTGGAACTTCTGGGGTTCCGTTTGGGCTCATACAAACTCCTTTTCAGGTGCAATTTTTTTTGAAAGTGCATATTTTTTTGAGAACTTCATAGTGGTGCTATCATTTTGTATTCATTGTGAGCAGAAATTGTACTTTCAGCACATCACCTTATTTGGCTTATTTTGGAAATTGTGTTGCATAGATCACAGTTTGATCTTGCCTTATTGTGACAATTTTAAGCATTGAAATCAAAAGTCCACTTAGCTAACTCTTGAAAGTGGCAATTGTAATCGCACTAAGAGTATAAAGTGCCAAATCATTTGCTTGGGGGGGGGGGGGTTCTTTGATTGAGTGAATTTGGGGGGGTTGTGTTGTGTGATTGTGCTTTGAGTTCTCTCTTGTGCTCTTCATATTTTAGCCATGGGTCATCCTAAGTTTCCTTTTTTAACTCCACATAACCATGCAACATGGAAAATAAATGCATGGAGTAAACTAATGGAAAAAAGGATTAATTCACTACATTGATGGATCTGTTCCAGAACCAACTGATCCAAATCTAAAAAGTGAATGGCTCTTGGAGCACTCAAGAAATATGTTTCTCCTTATCTCATCTTTCACATTGATAAGTGTAAATAAACTAAAGAAGCTTGGGATAAACTTGCTCAATTGTATGAAAAAATCGATGAGATTAGGGGATACAAACTTGATAATGATCTCACTAATCTAGATCCAAATAATTTTGATACAATCCAAGACTATGTAACTAAGGCCAATGAACTAAGAGCACAACTCAAAGATTGTGGTATTGATAAGAAGGATGCACAGTTGGTCTTCAATTTGTTGGACAAGCTTACTTCAGAATATGTAGCTTTTGTTTCTAGTTTTCAAACTCATTAGTTGACTAAGGAAAGTGCCTATACTACACCTTCATTTGATTCATTCACAGAGATGTTGATGCTTGAACAATCAAATTTGATCACTATGGGTATTCTCAAATCATCCAAGTCACAAGCTTTGGTGGCAGGACATGGGTCAGGATCTAATAAGAAACAAAAGCAATCAAATAATAATCCATGTAAAGATCGGGCACAATCCTCTTCTCCTTAGTAAGGAGACTCTTCATCATCTTCCAAGAAGGGGAATTCACAAAAGAAGGAGAAACCGACTTGTGCATATTGCAAGAGAGTTGGTCATGATGAGCATTGTTGTCATGCTAAGCAAGTTGATGAATTGACAAATCTCCTCAAGAATAATAACATCAACTTGCCTTCTTCCTACAAAAAGGAAGCATCTCCTTCTGCTTCTTCACAATCAAAGAAAGGAAAATGATAGGCACTTGTTGCAGCCACATGATCGCCATAGTAGTGGATACTCGACTCATGTGCTACACATCATATGGGTTCTAATAGAGAACAATTTTCTTCATTGGAGCCTTGTACAGTACCACACATTCTTACAGGTAATGATCCTCAAGTGGAAGTTGTTGGAAAAGTTTTAGTTGACATGGATGATGGATCATTTGAGAATTTTATTTGTGTTCCTAACTTATGTGCCAACCTTCTTTCAATATACCAAATCACTCATCTTGGGAATGGCAAGAAAGTTGAGTTTTCTCCAGACATAGTGGTGGTCAAAGATCTTGAGGATAATACCTCGGTTGCAATGGGAAAGGCCAATCATGAGACTCGACTATATCATTTTTCTCACTTTGCGCCACGTTCTCCTTCTACAACATTGCTTACTCATTCAAATTCAATGAGTAAGTTGTGGCATGAGCAATTTGGACATCTTAGCTACCGCTATCTTCAACAACTTATCTCATAGAATATGGTCATAGGTCTCCCTCACATCAGCTTTTCAGGTGGTGTATGTCCAAGTTGTGTTATGGTAAGAATCCAAAAGAGAAGTTTGAGAAAGGGAAGTCTGGGAGGGCTTTAGAAGTTCCTCAATTGGTTTACAGTGATCTAGCAGACCCATTTCTAGTTTTTTCCTTTAGCAAGGCTTGCCATGCACTCACCTTCATTGATGACTACTCCAGATTCACTTGGGTCTACTTTCTTCACCAAAATAATGAATTCTTTAACAAGTTTCAAACCTTCAAGGCTCATGTTGAGAACCAATCTAGAAATTATATCAAGATACTTCGTACTGACAATGGTCGAGAATATGTTAACCACAACCTTGTGCAATTTTGTACTCTTGAAGGGATTGATCTTCAACATTTAGTTGCATACACACCACAATAAAATGGTGTTGGCTAAAAGGAAAAACAAGACCCTCAAGGAAATGGCTAGTTGTATGATACATGCTTGTTCTCTTGGTCTAGTTTTGGGTTGAAGCCATTAACTATGCTACACACATTCAGAATTGAGTTCCCCACAAGGCATTGAAAGGTATGACTCCTTTTGAGGCTTGGTGTGGTAGAAAACTGGTTGTGCGAAATTTTTGAGTTTTTGGCTCTCCAGCTTGGGCATACATTCCTCCAGAGAAGCGCAAGGCATTGGAACCTCAAAGCAGGCCTTGCATCTTTGTTGGATATCTAGATGGTGTCAAAGGGTTTTGACTCTTGAATCCAAAGATAGATGAGCTCTTCATTGAGAGGAGTGTTCACTTTGAGGAAAGCTCTCGTAGCTTGAACTCTGATCCTCCTCATCCTTCCTCCATAGTGGACTTAGATGATTCTACCTCACCTCCTACTCAGGGTTGCACCTTCGTAGGGTTCTCATTTTGAGGTTCAGGATTCTTGTTCTTCATCCCCCTCATCATCACAACCTTGTTGGGCTCGACAGACTCTCAAGTTAGTAGGAAATCTTATTGGGGATCCTACAGACACTCGAAGGACTCGGTCACAACATGAGCATCTTCCACATGTCTACATTGCTATTGCTTCAAATCCATAATTCTTCAAGGAGGCATCAAGCATTCCTAAATGGGATTCAACAATGGAGGAATAGTATAGTTCCTTGATGACGAATCACACATGGGACTTAGTTCCTCTTCTAAAGGGGAGAAAAATAGTCTGATGTAAGTGGATCTATCAGACTGAATATGTAGCAGATGGAACGGTGGACAAGTTCAAAGCATGACTTGTGGCTAAAGGTTTCTCACAGGTTCTAGGTATTGATTACACGGAAACCTTTGCCCTTGTTGCTAAGATGCACTCCATTCACTTGACTCTTGCCATTGCAGTAGCTCATGGATGGGTTGTCCATCAGATGGATGTGAAGAGTGCATTTCTTCATGGAGATCTTACAGAGGAGATTTACATGGGGTAGCCACAGGGATTTGTTCAGGATTATTCGTTTGTTTGCAGGTTGAGGAAGTCTCTCTATGGCCTCAAACAGGCCCCTTGGGCTTGGTATGCTAATATGGACTCCTTTCTTCTCTCGACATGATTCTCTCGATGCCACTTAGATTCGAATGTCTACATTTTGTGACATGATGACTCTCACTTGCTTCTTGTTCTCTATGTTGATGACTTGATCATTATTGGGAGTACATCATCCATCATTGGCAGAGTCAAATCTTCTTTGCATGATGGGTTTGCTATGACTAAATTGGGCCTCTTGCATTAGTTTCTCAAGATTGAGATCACACAATCCTCTTCCGAGATCATGCTTGCTCAACCCAAGTATTCTCTTAACCTTCTAGCTCGATTCCACATGTTTGATTGTAAGGTTGTACCTACTCCCTTTTTGTCAGGAGTCAAACTTGAAGGCAAGTGTTCCACTTCACTCGTTGATGCCACTTTGTATCATCAACTTGTTGGGAGCCTCATATACTTGACTCACACACACCCTGATATTTCCTTTGCAGTTGGCATGGTTTCACGCTTCATGCAGGAACCACATGAGCCTCATTGGAAAGCTACCAAATGCATTTTGCATTACATATAGGGTACACCATATTATGGGATTCACTATGCATCAGATACAGAACTCAACTTGGTTGGATATACAAATTCTGATTGGGGTGGTGATCTTGATGATCGTAAGTCCACTTATGGCTACAATTTTCACATTGGTTTTGGCCCCATTTGTTGGCATAGTAAGAAGCAACATGCTATTTCTTTCTCTTCGACTGAGGCTTAGTATCAAGGAGTTGTTAATGCCACTAATGAGGCTATTTGGCTTCAGAATATTTTGACTAAGTTTGGCTTCATCATTCCACTTCCCACAGTCCTCCATTGTGACAATCAAAGTGCCATCCAGATCTTGAAGAACCCAGATCAACATTAGCAGACCAAACACATTGAGATCCTTATGCACTACATCAGGGAGTTGATACAGGAGCAGGTCATTGATTTGCAGTATTGTCCTACAGTAGAGCAGCTTGCAGATATCTTCACCAAACCCTTCACTGAGAGTACATATCACCATTTGTGAGCTCTCTTGGGGGTGTAGGATGTTTCTTCAGGGGGGTCACTTGACCTTATTCATTCTCTCTTTTGGGGGGGAGTTTTTTTCCCACTAGGTTTTCTCCCTTTCCCCATTTGTGGTGGATTGCATTGCATTTGTACATGGGTACCTAACATGGCCTCATAGCCAAGATCCATCTTTGATTAATTTGCATAATAATCTTCCCCCTAAATTGCACTTAAGGGGGGGTGTTGTGTGAATAATTGTCTTGTACCTAGTTATTTCACTTACTAGGTAATTCATGGACATATTCACATGTTAAGTTTACTTAGGTTGTAGGATTCTTTCTAGAAGGTCTTAGTTGTCATTAGTTGTTATCTTATCTCTTCAAAACTAGCACATGTGACCTAGGTAGTTGTGTCTAGTTGTCTCATGTCATAAGATTAAGACACTTGTCATAATCTTATGACATTTTGTATCTCACCTTGGATATATAACCAAGGGGTCTCTCTCACATTGTACATTGACTCTTTATGCATTCATTGATAGGAATACAGTTTATTCTTGCCATATTGATCTTCTGAGTATTTTGTGCTTTCCATAGGCCTTTAGATCTTGGGTGGCTATCTCCACAGCCAAATTTTATAGTACTAACCACTCAAATCTAATTCCTTGAAGGATTGAATTCATGGATATCTCCTCAAGGCTTGATTGAAATTTGGCTTGAAGACCTACAATTTTTAGTCCTCACAAATAAAATGTACGCATAAACATGAAAAACTCACATAAAACTTGACATGATACTTTGACAATGAAATGTTGCAATATTCTTGCTCTTGAATGCTCTTGACTTGATAATTATTGCTTGATAATGCTCTTGCTTCCAAAATGTTCTCACTTCTTGCTTCTTAGTTTTCAAATGATGAAATGACTAGGGATTTATATGCAATTAATCTAATTTCCCACAAATTAAATCTCGATGGTTGACATTTAGAATTTGAAATTCAAATAATAATTGTCATCCTCGATATACTAAAATTTTGAGTCAAATTAGGGGGACAAGCCCCCCTAAGGCGCCCTTATCCATGCCCTATTTTGCAAGGTGTAAAGTGTAAAGAGAAAAATATTAAATGTTTACCTTGGTTTTATATATTCAATTCCTTGATAAATAATTAAATGGACCATGGAATACACAATTTAAGAAATTAGGAACACAATTAGGTCCATGCACATAGGAGGAAGGAAAATATAGTGTGAAATTGTCAAGGGTGACAATTTACAATGTTATATTTAGCCCCCACTTTAGTGACAGTATGAACTTACACTCGGACTCACACTAAAGTAGAAATATGTAAAGAGGGGTTCAATTATCCAAATGTTGGAGAGATAGGATGGAAATGAATCTATGGGGAGTGCATAAGCCCCTAGGATTTGGGATTCCATGAAAAACCTACATAAGAACAAAGGAACATAGATGTATGTAATGCAACATGTCAACACAAAACATACGTGACCAAAACACCATAAAAACAATGCCAACGTAATGCAACATAATGTCATACATGAGAAAACACATAAAAGACATAAACATAAACATAAGGTTAGTACTAAAAGGATGTGAATCGGTAAGGAAAAGAGACCTCAGTCTTAAATTTGTCTCAAATACCAAACATCATATCTCAAATATATGTTAGACAAAGAGTGCTCTCATGATGACTAGCAAGCTTTGTTATGCCAAATCACCCATGAGTCGCATGCGTCTACTAGCTAGAAAGTTGGGTTATGCTTGGTGTCCATGTAATATGATGGTTTCCACAAGGATAGCAAGCTAAGTTATGCTAAGACACTTGTGAAACACATGGCTCAACTGGAAAGCAAGTTGCATTATGTTAGGTGACCATGTTAAAAAGGGTGCTCAAGTTCATGAATCAACAAGCTGCATTATGCTAAATCTATGAAAAAAATTGCTTCAAGGAGTGCATAAAGCTTAACATCATAAGGCATGAAAAAAAATCACCTCAAAGGGTGAATAAAATTTAACATTCAAGGGGACAAACACAACTCACCTTAGGGGGTGCATAAAATTTAACGTCCAAGGGGATGAACAAATATCACCTCAATGTGTGCATAAAATTTAACGTCGCAGGGGATGAATATCATAAAGCCACACCTAGCTCCATAATTCTTCCAAAGATGAGACATGTCTGCACAGCTGGTTCTAGACTTCCCACCAAAAATTCCAAATCATCCTAGCAAAAGAACACTAAAAAAAGAGATGAGAAGTGCTCTCATCACTATTGGAGCACAAGACACACATAGAGGGGCCCTGAAAATCACGCTTCCAAAGATTCTCCCAGGTCAGACATCTATTATAAACCACTAGCAAAGAGAATAAATTGCACTTGGGCCAAGAGATTTATTCTAGATCTATTTCCACTAGGGGACCCCTGTACACCCAAAAAATTGTTTGTCCAACACCTAATAACCAGAGGCAACAAAGTATTTTCCTTTTTGGTCATGACCCCATGCCAAAACATCCCTCTCTAGAAGAGAGTTGTGAACCCTACCAGCCAAAATGTAGGCCAACTCCTAACATTTGTCCATCAATCCCCTAGGAGGCCACTCATGTAGGTCCTTCCACATGTACACAGTAGTTAGAGCAAAAACACGAGGGGTTTTGAAATCCACCACCCTACTCCATCCAGCCTCAAGAAAATTCCTACATAAATCCTGCAAGTGAGGGTGTGTTGACATGATAGGAGGGTGACCATCCCAAGAGTCAAACCAAAAGAGAGCTTCTGAACCTTTGTTGAAAATAAAAAAACAACCCTTGTTTGACAAGATTGGTTCCCCTTTTGAGGGTACCCCAAATTATAGAACCTTTACCCATAAGGATAAATCTAGGCACATCGACACTCTCAACACTCAAAGATATTTTGAGGTGGGGATCTTAGCCCAAATTTGATGTTGTTGAGAGAACCATCTCCAATAAAGTTTAGCCGCCAAAGCTTTCCCATTCAAATCAACCTGACGCAACGCAAGCCCACCTTTCTACTTCAGCTGACACGCATCATCCCACTTAACCAAGATCCACTTCCTCGAGAGGAGTTTACCAGACCAAATAAATTGATGACAAAGGTTCTCAAAGTCTTTGATAAAGTTGGCAGGGGTAGAAACACAAAGCACCTATACAATGAGAGACCCTGAACCACAAACTTCAAAATAGTCACTCTACCAATAATAGAGAGCCACTTGCAAATCTAGTGAGTAACCTTTTTGTGAAACTTCTCAATAACATCCTACCAAAACAACCTTGGAAGTGTGTGAATGACAAGAGGAATACCGAGACAGAAAAAGGGAAGTGAGCCAATTTGAAACTTGAGAATCCTAACAATTCTCTAATGAATAAGCTTAGGAGTGTTAAAGAAATAAATAAAGGACTTACTCTCATTGGTGCTTTGTCCTGAAGTAGCCAAATAAAAATCTAGGACCTTCTTCAAGTTGACCGCTTCATCCACTCTGGCCAATCCCATCAGTGTTGTGTCATCCACAAACTGAAGATGGGATTAGGGGGGTAAATTATTGCCCCAATGCCAACCTTGAATGAGACTAAGCTCCACATAAGATTTAATAAATCTCTAAAACACCTCAACCATAAAAACAAATATGGGATAAGGGATCCCCTTATTGAAGGCCCTTGGATGCACCAAAAAGCTTAGAAGGCTCCCCAATGACAAGCATAGAGGAGGAGGAAGTGACACAACTCATAACCCACTCAATCCAGGCACTGCCAAACCCAAAATCCCTCATAATCTTGGATAGAAAATCCCATTTAACTTGACCATAAGCTTTGGCCATGTCCAAACTAATAAACATAGCCTTCTCCCTAGAGGAGGCCATCGAATGAATAGTTTTAGCCATAATAACAACTCCATCAAGAATCTACTTTTCAACAACAAAACCACCCCGCTCCTCAAAAATCAACCTATTTAACCACAACTTTAGGAATTCTGCAATCAACTTAGTAATTATTTTGTACACCGCATTGCAAAATGGAATTTGGTCTAAGAAGATCCAAAGAATTAGCTCCCTCCAGTTTAGGGATAAGAGCAAGAAAAGTGGCATTCATGACTCTTAACATTTTCTTATTCTTTTGAGACTCCTGGACAACCCTGAGAAGGTTGAGCTTAATAACATCCCAAAACTACTGAAATAACTAAACCATAAACCCATCAAGACTTGGAGCTTTTCCTTTCTTCATATGAAATACTATATTTTCCAGCCTAGTCAAGGAGATCGGTTTGAGCAGAGAATCATTCATTTCATTGGTCACCAAAGGAGGGATACAGGCTAAGATTAAAGCTTCATCCTCACTGGTAGGAGAGGAATCTTCAAAAAATAGAGTAGAAAAGACCAAACATACTCTTTCAAAATCTCAGTAGAGGAATAAAAATGATCCCCCTCTGGGGACCTAAGAGAAGATATGGTATTACCTTGCCTTCTATCCTTTACCAAATTGTGATAAAATGAAGTATTCCTACCACCTTCCTAGACCCAATCAATGCAGGACTTTTTCTTCCAAAAAATTTCCTTCTCGAAGCTCTCATTCCTCCACATCCTTTATAGTTGGAGCTTCCAACATACTCAAATCCTCAAAAATCCCCTGGTCCTGGATTTGTCAAGTAACAGAATCCAAGTGCTCCTAAGTAACCCTTTTAGCTTGTAAAACATTATCGAAATGGTGTCTATTCCATTGTTTCAACATATACTTGATATATTGTAGCCTCTTGGTGAAGGAGTACATAACAGTGCCATAAGCTGACTTCTGAGAATGCCACCAATCATGAACAAGATCATGAAGTGACGCATCCCGAAGCCACATGAGTTGAAATCTAAAAGACTTTTTTTAGAATATCTAGGAAAGAAAACAACAAATTTGATCGATCAATGATCAGAGCCTCGTAAATACAAAATCTCAGAGTTAGTCATCCATCTATCACCAACCCAAAATTTGGACACTAGAAACCTATCCAACCTTTATGAAATGACAAAATCTCTAGTCCTCCTATTGTTATAGGTAAACATCCCATTCAAGGGTTTGATATCCACCAAGTTCAAAAGGGCCAAATTGTCCCTTAGGAGATCTGTGGAGGGGTCTAGACAGGCAATACCACCCATTTTCTCCTCCAGAGAGGAGATAGCATTGAAGTCTCCTGCCAGAATCCAAGGAAGAAAAGAATCCAAAGAATGAAAGTATCTAACATGTGAACACAAAAGCATCTTACAAAGGATATTAGTAGAAGCATAAATGTTAGATAAAAGGATTCTCTCACCCAACTCTAGACTAGAAGAAACAAGAGAAATAGAGTACCTATTGGAGAGCCACCAAATAGGAATAACTCTATGCAAATCCCATAAACAAGAAATTCCACAAGAGTTTCCATGTGCTCTCACAGACTAGCATTGACCTCTATCCCAAATCTTAGAGGCCAGATTTAACATACTTTCAATAGACAACTTAGTCTCTTGGAGAAAAACCATATCGTGAGAGTGAACATGAATCAACTCACGAATAGCCTTTTTTCTAGGGATGCTATTTATACCCCTAACATTCCAAGATATCACAATCATCATTGAGGTTGGGAGAAATGAGAATCAATAGTCCTCACTGAACTAGACTCCACCAACGTCTCACCAATTAACTTTACCTTTTCTAGATCCTTCTTTCTACCAACCTTAAGAGGCTTCTCAAGAGCCCCCTTTTTAGGGGGTTTTTGCTACAGGCCCAAAAGAGGAGAAGATGATTTATTTTTACCCAATTCCTCAAAACATTTCTCAACTATGAGTCTAGAACCAAGAACAACATAATCCACAATAACCTTTGGCATCATACTTGTCCCCCCAAGCACAGGAGCTGAGGGAGGGAGATTCATGTCCATATGAGTCATTTGACCCCCATAAGAGCCAAGATGGAGATAACATTTGGCTAATTCCCAAGCTGTTCCTCAACTAGGGAGCCATCAACCACTTTCATGTCAAGGGAAACACCCTCCTCCTGAACCAAATCCTCTATGACATCAAACTTGTTAAAATTTTCCTCTTCCTACCTATCTTTGAGGGTTCTCTTTTGACCTCTACTTTTGTTGTGATGCTTAATTGCCACAAAAACCTCCTTATCCACCACCACCCCCTGCATAGGAGCCTTACCTTTGTCCACCTTTGAAGCAGATTGGGAAGGAGCATTACCCAAACCAACAACATCAACAACTTTGGGACACTTTTGCTGAAGGTGGCTATATTCATGGCAAAAGTGACATCGAAAAGGAAATGCCTCATAATCCAGCTGATGGGTCCAAGAAGCTACCCCAGTGCTCATTTCAACTGAATATGACATTGGATTATTCAAATAAATTTCAATGCACACACAAGCAAAGAAAAATACATTTTTAGTCAAAGTTTGTTGAGAAGGCCCAATAGGCTTACCAAGCAAAAGAACAACCATTTACAATATATCACTTCGCTATAATTCCAAAGGAAGATGAGAAAGAAACATCCAAATCAAAACCCTAGAAGGGATCTCCTCTGTAGAGTTAAAACCCACATGCTAAGTTTTGATGAAAAGGCCTACCTAGTTGTAAAAGTAAGGCTCACCATCAAAAGCTTGATTCCTATCAACCACACAAGATTCTTATCAGCCACACAAGAAAAATCCACCATGAATAAATTGTTAACCGCTAGCATTATATCAAAATCACCTTTAGGGTTCTAGGTCTTGCAAAGGTCCACGAATTAAGAAATGGAAGTGACACCCCCATCCCCATAAACTTGTAAATTAGTACATGATTGCTATAATACTCCACATCCTTAGCCATAGATTCAAGTTTTATTACCATCACCGGACGCTCTTGTGATCTTTCCAAACACCCGTTCACCTTTTGCAAATGAAAACCACCATTCCTTCACAAACCCTCACCAGGGTTAGCCATGTTTGAAACAAATGGTTTGCCACCAAGTAGAGAAGAGGCAAAATATGACTTATCAGTAGATGCATGTAGCACCATCCATGTAAATGCATGTAGCAACCAAAAAGACAAGCACAACATAAAAATAGAAAACACCCTTGGACACACCAACACCCCCCAAGTGAAAATATGATCTCCCAACATCGATCTGCAAGTATTCAAACACAAGAAAAAAGGAATAAATGGCATGTAGTTGTGGCCTATAATAGGCCACAGGCTATCATGCTTGCATAGGAGATTTGCTTGCGCCTCCCATCCTTCATCCGTTCACCTAATTTAATAGAATAAAACAAACAAATTTAATTTTAGATTTGATGTTAATTTGGTTATGGCATGTGTTGTTAATTGATTTGTCATTATAATAGAGCACTATTTTATTGGATGATCAATACCATACTACTAAATTGTTATGCCTTATTTTGGATCATTTATACACCCACAAATTTGAACTCTATTCATAGATTCAAACTCTATAACATGGAAAACATCTATTTATTTTTGCTCACTTGTAACCTAGTTATTGTATTATCTAAAATCTATATCTAAATGTTTTAAATTAGCTAGTGTTGATTAACACTTTTATGACTTTTCTAAGAAAAGATCTTATCCTCATGTCAAACCTTTCGATTTGATTTAATAGTTTTGATATGATCGAAGAAATGTGAAGTAATCATGCAATATGCTTAGTCATGTGTAACTATTGATGTCATATTGATGTTGTGCTTTAAAGACAATACAATATGTAACAATGCTCTTGTGATGGATATTTTTTAGGTCATAGATTTTGGATCTTCAATAATGAATTAAGATTTTTCCTTTCATACAACACCTAGCACAAAAATTAACGCACCATATAGTTAGCAAATAATTAGTATGAGGGGAGTCATCAAGTGTGCCTAAAACTAAATTGAATTTTTTGGGGTTATTTTCATGCTTAAAGGTTTAACACAAATATTTAGTAATAGATAAAATAAATATCAAGTTTGGACTTTCAGGATAGTGACAATAGGATCAAGTTAGGTTTAAATTCTTTACCAACTTTAATACAAAAACATCTCATTTATACAATATTGAGTGCATTAGGGACAACCTAGTGAAAATGAGTCAGACATGAAATAACATATTATAAGTTATGTGATTTTTGTGCTTATAAAAATAAAGTCACTCTAAAACTTAGAATAATTAAATTTTATTTAATATTAACAATATAAATATTAATATGAGTTAATAGAGATGGAGCAGCAATGATAGAGCGGGAGAAGGAGCAAGGCTCCAAATTTGAACTCTTCGGGCGATGATGGAGGTGGAGATTTTGATTCTGATGAAGATGATGAGGAACTTTGGGTGATTGTGGTCCTCGAGCTTGGGTTTTCAGGTTTGGGGTCTTTCAAGAAGTTGCTTCTACTTGGTTTGGTGGAGGTTGTGGCTGGTGGGTGCGACGAGCTTCTTCCTGTGTGCCCCTCTTTTGCTTGGTGGGTTGCGAAGATAGTTTCACCTACCTTCGCAAGGGCTTCTTTGGCCCATTATTTATTTTGTGTCCCCTATCTATTTGGGGCTTTGCTCTTGGATGGGTATGGGAGTGGTGCAAGAGATTTGTTTTCTTCTGTGGCTTATGGTGTTGAAGGGTCTGCAAATGGCTCTCTGGTTGTGATTACTTTTTCTGGGCTTGCTTGGATGTATCCCTCCGGATTGGTAGGCATTCTTTTGGCTTTGGTGTTGCTTTCCCTTGCCGTTTTGGATCTATGTTGGAATTTTTGTCTAGATGAGGGGTCCTTTTTGCTTGGGTTGTGTGTGGTTTCTCCTAGCTTCCTCCTCCTGCTACATCAATTCATGGGAGCTCATGCTTTCTAGTGTTTATTTTTGAATGTGCTCATGGGTGCTTCTGGTTTGGCACTTTTGGGTCCCATTGGTTTATGGTTGCCTCAGTTTTGGGGCACTCTCCTTTGGGTTGGTTTGAAAGCCTTGGTTGCTTTTGGGGTTCTGGTGGACTGTTTGGGAGCGTTCTCTTTGCTTGAGGGGTGGGCTTTTCCCTTTGCTGCTATGACTTTGTAGTCCCCTTGGAGACCTTTAGATGTTATGGGCTCGATGTGTCTCATGAGGTGGGGCTTTAAAGTTTTTATTAGCTTGGAGACTACTATGGAGCACTTTACCCTCCCTGCTATTGCTAGTAGTGTTTTTCTGGAGGGAAATGGTTTTCCCCTTAGATGTTTGGTGCCCTCTAAGTGTAAGGGGTTTGTGTTTATTTTGGTGGTCAATCTTTTGTCCTTTGTTTTTGTTCTCTTGGTTGGGTGGTTCTCTATGATTTTATCCGAGACCTAGTTTTTATTGGTGCTGGAGATTGTCTTTGCTGCCTGTGTGCTGAAGCTGAGTGGGTTGAAAGTGTTTATGCAGCTAGAGTTTGCTTTGCTTTCTCTGGATTCTTCTTTCATGTTGTATGCTAGGTGGTATTTCAAGCTTCTCTCTATTTCCCTAAGAGCTAAGCCCCCTCAAATGTTTATGCTTATGGCTTAGTGGTTTATTTTTGTGGCCTGCTATTTGCGGGTGTTGGTCTCTTTCTAGGTTTTTCCAAAGGGTGTTATGGAAACTTGTTCTGTTACTGCACTGTCCTTCTTCTCGAATCATATGGAGGTGGATTTTGCTCCTATGGAGGTGGAGTGGGGAGGTGGTTGTCTATGGATTCCTCAGTTGCTAATCCTTTTGAGGTGGACGCTTCTCCTATGGAGGTGGAGGTTGAGGGTGTTGGAGTTTTCAGGCGGTTGTGGACTTGTTCAGCATGCTATTCTCTCCAATAAAGGGGAGCTCCTTCCTTTTGAGGTGGATTTGGAGTTGGCTTCCTGGTTTGATCGGTGGCATTGTTTCCAGTGGTCTATGGTGCTCTCTAACTCCCCTATTGAGGTAGGGTTGTTGGAGTTGCTGACATTTTTTATTAGGGGTTTGATGGTGTCCTACACCATTAATCATATTTTCTCTCTTGGATCAGTGGTGTCATCCATGAGTGGTTGGTTTGTTGATTCCTAGAAGATGTAGGCAGGTTCTCTGTGTATCTAAGGGCTTTTGGTCCCAGTTAAAACCTAGTTGTATACGGGCTTCGGGCCCTTGCTTGTATGTTTTATGAAGCCAATGTAGTCATGTTTGTCTTTTAGAGGCTACTATTGGGTTGTTGTTGGTATGCAATTTATCTTATTATGTAGCTTGTTTTTCTTTGATAGGTTGACGGTTCCCTTCAAAACTGTTATGTACTAGGTTTCAGGCCCCATCAAAACCCGTTTTTAACCCCTAATTAAAAACAATATAAATATTAATAATAAAATGTAAAATATTATTAAATAAATAGATTTTTACAAGTTGAATGTATCACTTTTTTATGGAAAGTGAAATAAGATCAATAAATTTTGAAGTGGAAATAATGCAATGATAAAACTCAATTAAATAATCAAATAACCTACCTCAATGAAGTGTGTACACAAACACGAAAGCAAATCAAATGAACTTACTTTACCTTCATCAACGTGCCTAGTCTTACTCCATTGTAGAATGTGATTATGCTAATTCAATAGTATGTGGATTGTTCAATAATATTATCATAACCTTGTGTTGTACCCAAACCAATTTTTTTTGCTTCATTAAGACATTTTGCTTAAAATGGTTTAAACCTTGTAAAAATGATGCCAAAACATAGTTTTTGGGAAAATCAAGTATGTGGTTTGAGTCAGTTTGATGTCAAGAAGATACTGAAAAAATTTGAAAAATTTGAAAATTAGGGTTTCTAGACACCTATTTTTAGGCAAAAAACCCTAAAAATTGAAACTTGTTAGAATTGACTAAAAATTGTTTTGATTGGCTTATTTCACTTCACGATCACATGGGTGAAGTCAGATTCAATTAAAAGTTAGTTTAAGTTTGGTGGGTAGTTTTCACTTTTTCTGAAGGAAAGCTAGGACCTCCGAGGTCGTCAATGGCAGATGGCCAGAGACTAGGTGTCGAAATCTAAGCTTAAAATGCTCCAACAAAGTTTCTATGGAAAAATATGTTCAAAATGATGCTTCATCTCGGAGGGGATTTTCGTCGAGGAGAAAATCATTGAAATTTTTCTAACTCTGGAGACAAAAGAGCCTCTGGAGGCCAGGGGCGCAATAGATTTCACAAGCCTAGATTTCATTTTTGAGATTTGTCACTTCCAAGAAGAATTCTCTGAAATATTGTCAGCTTTGCAATGAGCCTACTAGCCAGCTTGAAAGACCTGTCTAGCACCTGAAACAAAAGATTGAACGAGAAATGAGGGAGTTTGGAAAATGACTTAACACTGGGCAAAAAAGCACCCCTAGAGCCAGGGGCACCCATCTTTTTGAGGTCCTAGATGAAGATTTCTGATCAAATGATACCTAGAATGTTTGTCTTAGACTTGATCAAGATTCACAATTAATCCATCAACAGGTTAATCTGAGTTGCCGAACTGCCAAAATCAGGAGTCAAACATAAGTTTTGTCAAAAAAATGTTAGAAAACAACAAAAGCACCCTCGGAGGCTAGGGGCGCCCAAGGTTTTGGAGCCTCAAATACATTCTTTTTGGTCATCTCATATATTCATCCTGTACGTGACACTTCCAACTTTTTGTTGCATACCTCAATAGGGTCAAAGGACTTCTTAGTAGCCTGCAGCCGGGGTTTAAGTGAATTTTCAAGTTCTAGTTGAAAAAATGGCTCTTTAGGAGAAAAAGCACCCTTGGAGGCCAAGGGTGCCCATGTTTTTCAGCTACTAAATGTTGTTTTTAGGAAAAGTGCTATCCAAGAGCTCTTGTTCAGAATTCAGCTAGCTTTGTAGTGAGCTTGTCAGCCAGTCCTAAAAAATTTCCAAGTGTCGGGAAACGCGAGATGAAGTAAGGTCAAAATCACCTTCAAAATGCATGAAAATACATGAAAATTTATTGTTTGAAGCTAAAAGTGCCCATGGAAGCTAGGGGAGCCTTGAATTTTGAAGCCTCAGAAGTCATAATTAGGGTTTGCAGCCTCAAGGAGTTTTCTTGTCAGTTTTGATCCTGCTCTTCAATGAAACTGCTAGCCAATCTTTTGGATACATCAGTTAATCAGAATTAGTGATCGAACATGGGCTTCAGTGAAGTTTGCAAATTGAAATTTTCAAGAATTTGGCTAAGTCTGGAAAGGTGACGCTAAAGTCAAACTTTGACTTTTGAACTCAAGTGCAAAGTGACTCCCTATAAAGGTGGAGGTTGGGAACTCAACTTAAAATAATATTTAATCTCTAGTTTAACTTCTAAGTTGACTTCATCTTGAATTAATTTTTGCTTGCAAAGGGAGAATTTATTTTTGTATGTAAAGTTAACTGAAGTGCATAGAGGTGGCACCCAATTTAGGGCTTATTTTTAGTCAATTAATTGTTTTTGAGGTCCAATCAAAAGGTGGCGTTCATTTTTAGGGAAATTACATGCATTTATGATGCCTTAGCTCATAATTTTTTTTATTAAGGCATTATGCATCTATTATTCACATCACAGGTGAGAGAAAACACATATTTTCTCGAGCAAGCAAAGATCTGAAGGTGCTATAGGCAATATTTTTTAGTGTTCTTCGCAATGCTAGGTCTGAATTGTTCAGAGGATTCATTTTTCAGACTTCATTTTTCGAGTGCATGCAGACTTCATCAAATCCAATTCAAGCATAGGCAAATTTTTCAAAGGCAACATAATAACTTCTATTTTCTATCTCTAAAATTCTTCTATTCTTGTCTTAAGCTTTATCTCGCATGTCAAAGTAAACGACAATTTTTTTATAATTTGATCATCTAGGTTGGCTTAGAATTCCATTACCTACAAAACCCATGTTTAAGTTTTTCTTGAGAAAATTACCCCTAGAACCCCTACAACTAATAGTTCTCAACTAAAAACCCTTTGCATGCCTTACTAAAACTCCTTTTTTTGAGTTTCTGACAATCTAGGTTTGCTTAGAATTTAATTCTCTACAAAACCCACGTTTCAAAAAAATTCTTGAAAATTCTTCCTCAACTACCTATTTTTAGCCTAATCTAGAGACATTTTTAGGTTTTTCTAAGTTTGCTCGAACATAGCCGACTTTACAGACAAAAGTCTATTTTTTCAAAATGCAATTCAACCCAATTGAATATAAGGAAAAATCAATCCTAGTACATGAATTTTTGAAAACCTTTGATACAAAATTGGGTCGTGTATATCCAGTGATCAAATTGAGCACGTTGGAAGGTATTAGCGGCATGATAGTCAAGAATCTTGAGCGTTCCAGATTGCTGGCAACAACATCTATTCCTATCACGATTTTTTATCTCGAGTTCATCATTGCTTGCATTAAGCATTATGACTCATCCACAAGACAAATTAGATTAGCTGATGGGAGAGTCATTTGCAGCCTCAAGTTGAGGGACATCGAAAAGTGCTTTTCTATTCCACCTCTCTTAGACAATTCTACCATAGTCATGGAGGATTACGTCAAAATATGGGAAGAAGACAAAGAAAGATCTTAGAGAAAGGTTGCTCAAAGGTGGCTAAAAGTACAAAAAACCAACATGCCAAAGAAGGTTGGGCATGGGGAGTTCAAGGATGAAATTGCTATTTTGATAACTTTGCTCAATCGGGTTACAGGTCAGAAGGAAGGTCATATTTTCCGATCGTGGATGTTCTATGTCATTTCCTGGATTATCGACAATAAGGAACACTTCGATTAGGCTATGTTGATCAGTGAGTTTCTTCACCAACAAATCATAGGATTCATTAAAATCCATGAGTTTCACATGGTTTCTTTTCTAGTCTACTTAATTGCGTTTCAAGGAAATTTTAGAACTTTGAAGACCAATGAAACTCTTGGCGTTCAACATGTTCACGAATATTACTCACAATTAGAGTTCTCAAAGGTTGAACAAGATTTCAAAATGGTGAATGATCACTTCCTCATGAAGACAGTTAGAGACCTTGATAATGAGATGCACACCAGGATTTCACTAGAGGCAAAATCAACAATGGAGAGTTGGACAGATTGGTTTATTTAGTTTCCCACTTTCACATATATTCGAGTGTATGGTTACATTGGAGAACCTTTGATAATACCAAGGTACTCGTTAGAAAAATTCCTATTCATGGAGTTCCTGAGAGAAGCTCAAGAGATCACTCTTTTCTTCACAATCGACATAAACTAGCATTCACCTTTCCATTTGGGTTAGGTATATACAAGTGCAAAACAACAGTTGATTGCAATTTAATGACCAATGAGTTAGACAAACTCCACCTCAAGTATCTCATCAAGAGGTGTTCCTATGATCCTTTAGGTCATTATGCGGCTCGGTTGGAGCGAAGTAATTCACATAGGCCAACACTTGAGGACTTTTGGGTCAACTGCAAAGATGAATTTGAAGTGCCCCGACATCATTACTACAAACTTACTATTCCTCAACTTGTTGATTTCCTATTATAAGATGTTGAGGGTTTGTCAGATGATGACAAAGAGGTGTTTCTTAGCACATTTGTCAAGGATCAAGTTGCTTGCCATCCACTTCGCCAACCTGATTGGTACGCTAGGGAGAGTACTTCAATTGAGGACCTGTCGAGAGGAGTTATCAAAACTAGCATGTACTTCTTGGACAACAAGAGAAGGCGAAGGACTGTTCCAGTTATAGAGCCACCAATGGGGTTTTCTTCACTACCTTCTACCTCAAGGTCGAGGCCTCGAGTTTACGTTATCTTGAAGCCGCCTCAAGGTATCAAAGTTAGTGGGAAAATGAAGAGAAGGAGCACCAATAAGCGAAAGCAGATCAAGAAGGCACCAGAAGTTCTAGTGGAATCAGTGGTGCAAGTTGAAGCCAGTTCTTCATCTCCTAGTTCGCCATTTTCACTACAGTCACCTCCCATTGATATTGAATTAGAGCCAGAATCACCGGTTCGGGAAGCCTCAGTGCCAGTTGATCCACCAGTTGTTGACACATCAGCAACAATTTCTCCTCGAGAGGTTAACATTGATCATTCATGTTGACTTGAGAGGTCTTTGGGAAGATAGAGGCGAAAGCTTTCATACCAACTTGATCTATCTGAGTTTGGCAGTCCTTATCAGAATAAGTCAAATAAGAAGAGTAAGAAACAAGTACATATAAAGAAGACTCCTGAAGCCAAGATCGTTGGTGAGGTTGCTACACCACTAGAGGGCAAGAGCCTAGATGAAGTTGAGGTTGGTGATTTCACCTTTGTCAATCTTGGTAGAAGCACTCGACACGTGGATGTGAGCCTTTTCAAGGTTGCTACAAGTAATCTTGAAGAGCGAGTCATGAAGGATGGAGAAGACAAGGCAACCCTTAATGCTGAAATCAAGCAACTTCCACAATATATCTCCAATCTTGTTCATGGAACCTCGACCATTGCAATCGTTCCTCCACAACTTCAAGAGACACCTGCAAAGCAACAAAAATTGGGTCAATTAGTCAATTTTGGGAAGCTCTTGGACAATTGGATTGAATATTTCATTGTTGCAGGTCGATACCTTCTCACAAAGTTATATTAGTTGAGGTAAAAGGCACATGATCTTTGTCAGGGGATCCAACAACTTGAATTGTCTAGAGCAGAGAGCAAGCCAAAAGATTTGATACTCATATCTCAGTTGGAAGTTGCATACGATGTCATTGTAGCAAATGAGGATAAAAGGAAGCTTTTCGCTTGGAGAGAACAACACCTCTTCAAAGTGAAAACTTGTGATAGAATCCCTACAAGGATGGTTGCGCTCAAAGAGGATGTTGCCGGAGCTCTCAAACTCATTAGCGGGTTTATCACTCAAATCCTGTGCCACTATCTTCATGAGGATGGTACATATTCTGAGCTTGATGTAGTGAAAACCGAGTTCAAGAAGCTGGTACATGATACTCTTGATGGAGATCCTGTGGCGTCCAAGTTGGATCACTTCTCAGTGATGACAACTAGTTTCAACAAGGCAACTAAAGAGGTTAGAGAATGCCAGACGATGACCAAAGATGGAGAGAAGGAGTTGAGTAGGTAGTTTATCGTCATGGATAGCATCAAAGTGCCAGAAGATGAGACAGTCAACGAGTTCATGGAGGAGGTGATAGCCCATGATGGCTTGGAGTAGACAGATAGTTGGATCCTGTAGTTATTCTCAAGGATAGAGTCACAAGTGGCAGTTAACTCAACATCATTCTTGAGTTCTAATTGATGATTTTATGCATGTTTATCTCATCCTTGAAGATATCTTTGGAGGAGGTTGGACTTTCAGTTAGGATCCAGTTAACTGATGTTAGTTATCAGTTGAATTTCATTTCAATAAGGACTTACATGTTGCACGCGTCCATTAAGTTTAGTTTTGTTTCAATTAACTAATGGTAGCTTCTAGTTAATTGTATAGTTTCATTTATTTAGGTTTAGGAATAAACTCTTGCATGCTTGCAAGACTGATTGCAAACACAAGGAGATTTTAGGGTTCCCTACTCCTTGAAGTTCTATAAATAAGAGCACCCTTGCTCATTTGTAATTAACTTTTGCTCATGATAGCATACATGCTGAGCCCAATTTGCTTGTAGTATTGCTATTCAATATCTATTCAAGAACTTTTATTGTGATAATAAATTGCTAAGCCGCCTTGCTTGAATGTTATTATTCTGTACTTGTTCACTTTTGTTAATATAAAGTTGGTTGATCGTTTATTTGTGTGATAAGTCCTTCATACAATTTGTTGTCCTAGGTTATATTTTTTTTTAATAAGCTTGTTTCATATCTACACCTCGTATAAGAGTCCCTCCTCCTTGGGAATTTAGAAATAAAGTTAATTGTGTGATGTTGTATCTTTGTCTCATATCTACACCTCAGATAGGAGTCCCTCCTCCTTGGGCATTTAGAAGTGGAGATTGTCATTTATTGTTGTTTCTAGTAAGTTACTTTCAGCCTACAGTTCATATAGGTGTCTCGCCTCCTTAGGAATCTTGAGAACTAATTTATCGTTTGATGTTGTTTCCAATAACCTTCATTTCAGCCTACACTTCATATAGATGTCCCGCCTCCTTAGGAATCTTGAGAACTAATTTATCATTTGATGTTGTTTCCAATAACCTTCATTTCAGCCTACACCTCATATAGGTGTCTCGCCTCCTTGGAAATCCTGACTTAAAGATTATCATCAAATATTCCCTGCTCCTAAGTCCTCATGCTCTGTTTCTCTTGAGGAAATAAGATAGATTAAGCATTAAGTTAGTTGTAGTTAAGATCTGCAAAAACCAAAGAAAAACCTTAGCTGCAATGTATTGGTTTTCTTAACCTTGTGCCTCTTCCAGTTGAGTAAAAAAGATAGGATTTAGAACATTTACTTTTTTACACATATCAACAAAAGAGGGAGCTTCCCCTCCCAATTTGAAGAATAGTCATTACGCACTATGCATAGCTGTCCATTGCCGATACGCACTCCAAAGGTGCAAATTGTAACACCAACACCTTGATAGCAAACATAATGCAAAATGAGTATAGTATGGTTGCAATATTTGTCAAATTCACGGTGAAAATGTTTGAGAGATCATGAGGAACGTGCACGTGACATGTATTAGGATGAAGGGTTGTGATGAGAAGTTAAGTGATTGCATGGGTGGTTGAAGTGAAAGTGAATGGAAGTGAATTGAGGTTGTTTTTCAGTTAACTCATTAAATTTAGAGGTGGTCACTAAATTTAGAGATAGAGGATATAAATAAAATGATATATTTTAAAATAAACAAAATATTAACTTTAGTTATTTTTAGAAGAATGAAAAAGTCAAACTAAATATAATAAATGATTTATTATTAAATGTTAGATGAGAGAAATGCATGATTTAATTAAAAAATATTTAATTATGATGTTGTTTGGAAGAAATGAGTTCGTAATCAAGATGAATAAGTAGATAGAGAGAGAAATGAGTTAGTTATTTTTAGGTGTCTCACTCACTAAGGTTTATAATTATTAGACCTCACATTACTTTCCAATTTTACTATCAAATACAAAACCAACCTATCAAACTACAAAGAATTTTTTAGAAACAAATTAATTATTCATTAATATTTTACAAATATTTATTGTTATCTCATGTCGTTAGATAAAATGACAATAGTGGTGCATGGTAAAAATGAGCGGTCTAACTATATTATAATGAGATGGTAAATATGAATTTGTGGAGGTTGGGGGGTCTTCTCACTCACATTAGAGACAAGGTTAAAAGGAGTGTGTGGCTATCGATATGGGGGAAATTTGCGCAACTTTAACGAGTTCTATAGAGATCAATCCCCGGGGTCCGTTATGTACGACGATTGAGTGGAGGATGAATGTCTACGTAACCATTTAGCGAAACACAAAGATTTAACCTTCTGAGCGGTTTAAATTCAAATCACAACGGTGATACATCTTACAACAAAGAACGTAGCATCCTGCTGCTTTGAGAAGGTAAAATTAAAGGTCAAATAAAATTCCCGAAGTATATATTTGCAATACCTTATTTGGCGGGGTACGAGTGTTCAAACCAGAATGAGAAACAATATCAGTCTTTCCAACTGACTGGCTGAAGTGAAGCAATAATGAGTGTATCTATCTTAATCCCTTTCAGAGCGCCTCCCCATCAGTTTTCGTCTTCATGGATTACTATGCATGGGCGTACTTTAAATTTGTGGGGAAAGAGTATACATGGCTACAAACTTCCAAAATCACTTCCCCTCGCCTTCAAGCAAGGGTTTGGATTGAGAAGGCCCGGCATTAGGAAGCCCTGTCACTGCAAGTTGGATTCTGTTGACAAGCGAGATGAACAACGATTTCGAAACGAAATTTGGCAGTGGTCTAACACACCCAATCAACTGGTTTTGTTCTCTGCAACCCAATTTGTCTCTTTTCTTACTTAGATATAGCTAGTTTTGTTTTCTGCCACCGGAATTCAACCCTTTTCTTCCTCATTAATAGTTTGTTTTGTTCTCTGCCAACTCAATTCACCCCCCTTTTCACTTATTAGTAGTTGTTAATTGATCGAATCATATATATCTTTAAAAAAAATAATAAAAAAAATTGGAGGAATTTCCCTTTTTAAGTTAGTATTTGGCTTTGCACCACTGTCACGGAACATCTCTTCCCTTAATTATAGTGGGACTTGCACTCGCCCTTTTCTGTCAGTACGTTGGATTTGAAATTTTGCCCATTTTCACCAGTTTATCATTTGTGCCAGATTTTAACCTGATATTGCACTTTCCATACTTTTATCACTTAAGATCATCCCTTCTACATACGGCATTCTTTGTTAGTTTATGCTAATAACTTGGATTTTCTGTTTATCTTTGGTCACTCTTTAGAATTGGACTTTGAAACTTTACAACAAGAAGCAGTCCAAAACCTAGTACAGAGATTACTTGGTTTAACATAATCTCAGGCAATTAGTCAAAACAAAAAAACTCTTCATGTAGTTTATAAATGATTATTAGTTGAATAAGAAAAGATACCACTACTGTAACCTTCTGCAAGTAACATATTAACAAAGATTAGGTTGGTTACTGTGCCTCCTCCTGATTGCATTTGAAGGTACCCTCTCACAGGCCCTGTAAAAATATGCACCTCTACTAGACATATATCATCTTTTAGACATGTCTACGATTTTACTCCCTCCTTCATTGGAGCCTTCCACATGACAGGGACGCATGTCTATTATGTTATTCCCTTCATCATTGAAATCATCTTCATAAGAGAGAGTGGCTGTACGGGGAGGCGGCAAAGGAGGGTTTACACAAACACATGATATGGACTTGGCATTGGGACCTATGTGAGGAGGATGGGTAATTCCTGAAAAGTACATGGATGTATGAGGAGAAGGGCATGGATATATGTCATGTCCGCCAACTTATGATATTAAAATAACCAAACAGTTATTATAATTATAATTAGCAAATTCATTATAATTAGTAATATATATATATATATAAGCAAATTCATAATTATCAAGGTAATATGATATTTATGAATATAAATATAAATATATTGAATAGAATGTAAACATTTATAAATATTGAATAGCCAGTAAATATAAACATATTGAATAACAAGTAAAACCAAATAATAATAATAATAAAATATATTAAAAAGCATCTAAATAAAGTATATTAATAGGTGTGTAATATCCCCTTCTAGTTGACATTGACATATTGGCTGTGATGTCCCCGCTCTAGTCAGTTCTCGGGAACAGTGTGTTAGCCTTTTCTTGGACCCTTGTGGGCTAGCTGGATTGGTTAGAGGGTCAGTGGTGTTTTCTAGAGGAGTTGATCGTTCTCGTTTTCAGAGCTCAGTGATTGGTTCACAGCAGGCCTTGGCAGTTCAGGAGTTGATAGCTTCTGACGGCACAAAATTCTATGGAGATTTGAGGAAGTTATGCTTATTTAAGTGATTTAAGTTATTAATTAACTTATTATTTTATTATAAAGTCAAATTGACTTTATCCCTTTTATATCACTTAAATATTCATAAAAAGGGTGATTTAAAATTAAATCACTTAATCATTTAAGTGGGCGCCAAATATTAAGTTCATAACTATTGAAAAGGACTTAATAATATTTTAAAAGATTTAAATGATGGAAAAGGGCATATCTTCTTGGAAATGCGTGCCTTTTTGATATAAGGCATTTTGGGCAATGAGAACATCATTCTTGATTATTTCAACTTTGCCTTGGGTTTCCTTCTGTACTTTTATCCGTGATCAGGGTTTTGAGCAATCTTCCATTGGAGAACGATATCTCTTCAATGTTGAGCACTTTTGAGACTGTGAGAGACCAGTCGAATTTGTGCAAATTGTGAGAGCTTCATACAGAGGTTCTACATGCTTCAATCAGGGTTCTATTATTCAGTATTCAGTTGTTGGCAATAAGGAAGAGGGTTACTTCATCCAGAGTCGCCATCTTCAGCAGATCTATAGTTCTAGCTTTGATCCTTCAGTTTCTTCATTGGGCTGTACCATTTGCATTGAAATTTGTGCCTTCTTGGAGGATGGCATGTGAAGCTAGAAGCTAGAAGCTAGGGCGCTTTCTTTTTGGCTCCTGTTTGAGCTTCATTATGGGCGGCTACTACTATTATCTCATTTTATGAATTTTGACCATGCCATCAATACCTTAAATGCATAAGATATTTGTCTCTATGAAAATTGGCGCTATCTCAAGATGATGAACTTCTTCAAGAAGTGGGGAGTGCTTCTAGAATATCAGATTTGCATGGAGATTGTACCATTGTTGTAAAGTTCCCCACCCAAGTTGTATCAAAATTTTTACGATTTTTCCCAGTTTGATAATGCAAGCATTTTGTAAAACACTTTGCACTAATCTATTATGAGTTGGTTTTCGATGATGTCTGTTGGCGTGCTCAAGTATAATGCAAATCCCGTAATAAAATTACACAGTATTGTGATTTGGATTCAAACTTAACTCAAAATGGACATTTTTATTCATGCATCATAAGGCAATTTTAAATGCTTGTGAAAATCAGTTATAATATTTAACTCAACATTTACACAGTGAAAAATATTCATTAACAACAATAATAATAATGGCTAACCTTGAATATTATTGTCTTCACAAAATATCACAATCATTGCCTTCTCTATTCCATTTGCCCCACACATACGATTCCTCTCCAAGTTTGTACGATGACCAACAAAGAAGTAGCAGGAAGGCACATAGGACTTGATATGCTGCAAAGGAGTGGTCAATAAATCTTGACTGCCTTGACCATTTCAACCCCACACGTAGCCTCCCAAATGAGTCTAAGAAATTATGGCGCCAACCTTAGGAGGGGTGCAATTGACATTAAAGAGCTGCGATCAAAAGAAAGTTGGTGTTGACTATTCAACTATCCACGTCCCATACCAATGACTCCTTAATGTGTACGACTCTTGCTAGGGAAGATTGCAGCTAGTATATGGGTTACGAAAAACTTCTAAGAGTGATATGATTGTGTTGTACCCCAAATTAAAATTTTTGCTACACTTAGGCATTTGGAAGAAATGAGTGAAAGTCTTGTCAAAATTTTCAAACAAGGTCAAAATTGGGAATTTGCATGTCTTGCATGAGGGTCAAAAATTCGAAATTTTCAAAATTTGACGATTTGGGTCTACTCAGAGCGACCAAGTCTACAAAACCCAGATCTCAGTTTTTCGGCCCTAAATTCTAGGAAAATTTCTCTAAAAATAGAACTTTTTCTGGGGTTTTTTGGGTTTCTTTTGAAATGGATGCTGGAGAAATTTTTCTAAAAATAGAAAATTTGTAAAAATATAAAGTTTGACTTCTAGGGTTCAAACTGATTTTGATTGGTTGAAAATACTTCCTCATCAGGCTGGTCCAATCAGAATCATCAAAAGATTAGTTTTGCCCTAGTGGGTTTATTCTGCTTTTTCAGAAGCTTTTTCGGGAGCTCCGAGGTCATTAATGGAGGTCAGTTAGCTGCCAGGTGTTAGATTCAGAGTCTCAAACACTGCTCAGATCAAGAAATTGCAACATATGATTGAGGGACAAAGAACGAAGAATGGAAGTTGAGGAATCATGAAAAATGTAAAATTTTGGCTAACTCTGGAAACTCCAAGCGCCCTAGCTTAGTCTAGGTGCCTAGATGCTCATGCCTTAGAAAATTTTTCATCTCCAACAGTCGAAGCAATGGCCGACACGTGGAACGAGAGGAAAAGCTGAAAATTTGCAAAATAAATCTAACACTGTCAAGCATGGGTGCCCTAGGAGAAGATAGGCGCCTAGCTTTTCAGAAGGTCAAATGATGGAATTAGGGTTTGATCATCCCAGACAATGTTGCTCAAAATCTTCTCAGCATAGCCATCAGATCAACCAGTCAACTGGAATTTGAGATTGATCAGAGAGGTCTTAACAAAGAAGCAGAATGCAAATCATGAAATCATCAAAAAATTTTCTAAGTCTGGAAATTTTGGGCACCCTAAGAGGAAATAGGCGCCTAGGGTTTTGGAGGCTCAAATCTAGCAATTAGGGTTCATTGGATCAGTCAATCTCTTCATAATCCTGCTAGCTTCGCAATGGATATCTCAGTAGATTCATCAGACTTGTCATCTGCCGACAAATTTAGATCAAATGGAAGACACAACATGATACTCAACTGGATCAGACACTAGAACTCAATTTCATAATTAAGAGACCTTTTTCATTACAAATAGAATACATAAATGGGCTGCTTGCATACAATTCAAGAGATACTTGAGCAAGATTCGAAATGCTATTCAAGATGCATTCTACATGATATAAGAGCTTACATGGAATAGACAACTTGCATCAAATTCGAGAGACAATACATCTTATGTCTTAATTTTACTTACAGCCAAACTTCATTGTGAATAGTGACTGCTACAGTACCCGCGCCCATGCAAATGCTCATACAAAATTAAATATAAGTTTCTCCTACCAATTTCTTGATGGAATGTCTTCTATTGACAGGGGCGCCCACTTTAGGAGTGAAATCAGCCACCAAAGAAAGGCGTATTTATTTCTTTGAGCAAATCAAACCCTTAAAAAGTGCGGCTGGCTGTAGCTGTTAAAAATCAGCTCCAAAGTCTTCATAAAATGCAAATAAATACCTCTGGATGGCGAATGGCGTCACTAGCAGCAAGTATCCTTCCGAAAGATGCCTCCAACAACTTGTTATCAGCAATTCCAAGCTCCAAAATGCAGCAACAAGAAAATAACCAGCACTTTAGGGTGGTCTTTCACACCTTCAAGATGCCTTAAATTCTAACTACAAGCCCAAACCAGGCTTAGCCACTGCTGAAATTGAGAAACCCTAGTTTCTCTCTTCCACAAACTCCACACTTCAAACTTGATTCAACAAAATAACTCATAGCCTGAATGGGTCGAACTTTCTCAAGGTCTTTTATAATTTCACTTTGAAACACTATTCATTAAAAAATCACTATTCACTTAAGTTATTTCTTTTTTCACTTTATCAGTGAATAGTAACTGCAAAATATAAAGTGACCCCTTTAACAAATAGACACATGGTCCCAAAGCCTGAGTAAGAGAAATAAATGGTGAAGATCAATATTTTAAGCTCCAATAACACGCCAAACGTGCAAATTCACCACGTCACCATACTCCGGATACCAATACCGCCTTTTACCGACCAAGTGCCCGTTCAAGTGACCCTCTATTCAGAACCACTAGCCTATGAGGATTGACATAATAGGCTAACCCAATGACTCTGATGCTCGCGAAAAAATGGGGACATTACAGTAACCCATTGTTCACTCAGGACTCCTCTCACTCTAAAAGGGTGTCATGTCCCCTTCTAGTTGACGTCTCTCATAGCAGTATGATTAGCCTATTATGTGACCCTCGTAGGCTGATAGGATGGATAGAGGGTCTTGATGGAGCTTGGCTTGGCTTCAGTTGTCAGTTTGTTATCAGTTGGCTTTCGTTCGGGCTCATTTGGACACTTTTTGCTCGGATTGCTATTTTTAGCAGTTTTTGGCACTCAGCGGAACACCCCTGCTATTTTTAGCAGTATGGTTTGGTCACGTGTAGAATCACTTCCTTATTCGTCAGCTTCAGATGGTTCCTGCATCGAGTATATATTGAGAGAGATATTAATATTTAATTGATTTAATTAAATATTAATTATTGGAGCTTATAATATAAAGTTATTAAATATTATAACTTAAGTGATTTTGGCTGAAGGGGTCGCCCATCATGGAAGGGGCCATTTTAATTATATTTTATAATTAAAATGTGATTTAAAAACTATTGAAAAATTAAATGAAAAGTTCGAATTATTTTAATGATGCCTTTTTGAAGGAATTCGCACTTTTGAGGAAGATATAAGGGTTTCATTGAAATTCGAGCTCATTATGTTATTGAATATTGGAAATTGATTAAGTCTTCAACTAGAGCACGGAAGCCAAGGGTTTCAGTCTCAGAGCATTGGGGAACGAGCCATCTCCAGTGAAAGCAATTCAGAGGTTGTGAAATATCATCTGATTTATTGCTAGGCACAGAGATTTCTTCATCCAGGAGAGATCACAGAACATTCACAGTTGATTCATCTTCAGGGTTTTCAGTGTGCAACATATCCATCAGGGATTTTTCAGTGGAGGCGCCTATTCTCATTGGGATTTGGAGAAGTGATAGAAGGCCGTACTTTATTTAATAGCTGCTGCTGTGTTCAGGCCGTACATTTCTGTAACAGGCCGTACCTTCACAAAAAGGGGCGTACTTTCTTCTTGGAGCAAATCGCCTACTATTTGATCAGACTGCCATTACCAGTTGGGGCGCCTATATACCTGGCATCATTTTGGATCGTCAGATGGAGGGAGAAAGGCTTAGTTATTGCAGCCGTACCAGATCAAGGACATTTTCATATTGCAGCAAATCAGGTTTTTGAAACAATATTTTATATTATTTAGTTTGCATGCCAGAGATCTTTAATTGTAATCATCTGAAACGCGTAATAAGATCATAGATGAGTTATTCCAAAGGATTTCTGCTTCACAATCTATTTATTTGAATTTATATGTATTTCTTTCAAAATCGCATTATTTCATTTATGCTCAAAAATCACAAAAAAACCAAAAACCTTCAAAAACAATAAAAATAGTCAGATTCAGAAAACAGGGGGAACAAGGGTTTCTAAAAAGGGTGGTACTTAGGAACTCCGGATAATGAGGCAACAGTTCCATGCATCACACCTCTTGTATTAGCATCGTCGTGCACAAAGGGGCGGCTGCTCCTCATGTTCACTCTCCAAACTTGTTTCAATATTGGAGATGACCTCTATGTAATGCGATTTTCCTTTCCCAATGCACCTATGACTGGGTTCCCATGGTTCCTTGCATGTGAAGCATAACTTCTTTTTACGCAATTCATTCCTTGTTTCAAAATCCATATTAGGTAGCGTAGGCTTAGGTTGATTGAGAGTTTTCCCCTTTGGTTGGATTCTCGTTTATTATCCTTGAAATTCTTCTTTTGGGGCGGAGGTGTAGGCTGAGTAGTCTTGAGATCAAGTGCCAACTAGATAACATCTTTTAGGGTACTAGGCTTAAAGCCTTCACCAAACCTCTCAAATTATGATGCAACCCTTAAGTAAACAACATCACTACCCTCTTCTTTGATATGTTGGAAACCATAACAGCCACCTTCTGAAACTCATTGACATAACTATCAACATCCCCATGCTGTCTAAGCATTGTCAACTCTCAAAAGTACACCTCAACATCCTTCCTATCGAACCTATCAATCAGCCTCTCTGTAAATTCTATGTAGGAATCAATGTAGTCATGGCCCAAGGTTACCATTCTATGGTACCACCACACGTGCACTCCTATCCAAATGTATCACAACATAACTGATGGCCTCATCCTTCGGCATTGGATTGAGATGAAAGTAGGTGTCCAATTTTTTCCCCCATGCCCTAGTTGTGGTTTTACCTGAACCATCATAATAGGGAATAGACAATTTCCCCACCTTCCTCTACAGGTCCTGATTGTGTGGTCTATGACCTCTATTTGGTCTATGCCTCATCCTAAGGTCCATGTAATCATGGAAGGATATCTTAGCTTGGAATTCCATGCTTGAATTCCTCCAATCTTGAAGGATCTGATTCTGTAGCTCCTGTTGTGTTGGCTCATGCTCAACTTGAGGAGTGACTCTAAGAGGGAAATTTGGCATCGAAAGTCTAGTGTCTGATCCAGTTCTGTTATGTGGTCGTCCTCCATTGTTCATTGACCCATCACCATTTCCATTATTTCTTTCATTCCCTTGTTCTCCACCGTGATTCCCTCCATTGTTGTTATTAATGGTTGCCATGTGTTGTGTCATAATGTAGAAACCCTTGTTTCCCCTGTTTCCTGAAACTGACTGTTTTTGTTTGTTTTTGTGATTTTTGGTTTTTTTGTAGTTTTTGCATGAATAGGGAAGAATGCGATTTTGCAAGAATTTAATAATAAATTCAAATAAAAATGCTACAATGCCAATATTGATAGAAATACGAGATCTATGGATGACAAATCATTTATTGATCTTCTGGACTTATTACAATAGAGATCTGGTAACATGCAATAGAAAAATAACAACTTGATTTATTAAAAAACCTGGAAGTTTGCAGCCGCCTTGAATAATCATGAAATGGTACGGCTTCAAGAATGATCCACTTTTTCCTCTGCCAGATGCTTCACAATGAACCTCTAGATATTTGCGCCCCTCTTGATGAAACCAGATGGTCAAAAAGGAAGGCGATTTGCCTTGACTGAAATGTACGGCCTCTTATGCTGGTACGAATCTGCTGTACAATGGTATGGCTGTGAACAGCAGCAATGAATAAAAGTACGGCCTGATTCAATCTTGTCTGAAGTTTAGGAAATAGGCGCCTAAACAATAAGGATCTTTTCTGACGAATTCCAGACCAATAACCCTGAAGATACTATCTTTGTGAATGTTCTGTGATTTCTCCTGAATGAAGAAATCTCTCTAAAATGCAATAGATCAGCTGGTATTTCACAGCCTCTGAATCGCAACACTGAAGATGGCTCGTTCTCCAATGTCTGTAGACAACAGAAACCCTAGGCTTCATTCTCCGGAAGAAGACTTGATCAAATTTCAATATTCAATATCATAATGGCTTGATTTCCCAAGCAAAAACCTTATATCCTTTGAAAAGTGCGATTTTCTCCAAAAAGGCATCATTAAAATAATTTGCACTTTTCTTGTTTAATTTTTCAATAGTCTTCAAACGCATTTTTAATTATAAATTACAATTAAAAATGGCCCCTTCTATGATGGGCGACCCCTTCAATAATTCACTTAAGTTATAATATTAAAATATTATGACTTTATATTATATGCTCCATTTAATTAATATTTAATTAATCAATCAAATATTAATAACTCCCTCAAGAAACGTCCGATGCACGAACTGTCTGAAGCTGGCAAACCAGGGAGTGATTCTGCACGTGATCAAACTGTACTGCTAAAAATAGCAGGGGTGCCTCTCTGAGTGCCAAATACTGCTAAAAATAGCAACTCAGGTAAACGGTATCCAAAAGAGCCCGAACGAAAGCCAACTGGTCAAAATCTGACAACTGAAGCCAAGCCAAGCTCCATCAAGACCCTCTATCCATCCTATCAGCCTACGAGGGTCGCATAATAGGCTAATCATGTGCTCTGAGAGATGTCAACTAGAAGGGGACATGATACATAAGGGCTGCCAAATCAGCTAAACTTTGTTGTAGGTCACGTTGCCCCCTTGCAAGGTCATTAAACATGTCTCTAGTGCTTGGTTTTGCTTTGTCTCTTTCCTTGTCACCAGTGTTCCACGAGGATGCATCCCCCCTGAAATTCTAGACGAACTCGAGATGGGGACATGTCCGAGACGTGGGGACGCCTAGGAAACGTCCCTTGCTATACCCCTGTTTCACCGTCGTCCCCTGAACATTTCTTCCAAAAGGAGACTTCCAAGTGTCTCTGAGACTCCTAGGCGTCCCCCACAAAAATGCATTAAAATAATGATTTTGTTTTTTTTTTGAAATTTTAAAAAACAAAGATGAAAACTATTACAACTTAAAAGATTTAAGTTAAATCAATTATCTGTTACCCTAAGTCAAAGACTTAGTATCAATTTTTTTGTTTTCATTTACCTAAATGGCTAAACCTTTACCCCTGCATGCGTGAGAGAGTTTGAGACAGTGCATGAGAGGCGAGAGTTGAAGCCTGTGCGTGAGAAGGGTGATTTCAGGAAGGGGGCCATTACTAGGTATGTTTATAGTTTAAATTTTAGTTTTTTATTTTTTCATTCAAAACAGTGGCCGACCAACATCCATGATGGCGCACGGGTAAGGCAGGTGAACTGTTTGAGCGAATGCCTCGAAGGGATGTCAACTCATGGAATACGATGATGATGCTACACAAATAGGGCTGGTTGGTATTGGTTTAGATGAGCTTGAGCATTCGGGGTCCAACCGTTCCAATGATGAGGAGATTGACATGGAGCTTGGGGATGATTAGATTATTAGAGGGATTAGGCCATTAGCCGTTTACTATTTAGTATTTTGTTTTTGAAGTTTGAAGTTTGAACATCGTTGATTGTAATTATGAATCATGATTATGAAACATCTAGTTCTCGTTCCAATGTCTATTAAGTATGTTTTCATTTTGATTTTCAATGTTCGCTAGTTCAATGAAATCATTGCAATGTGTTTAAACTTTAAACTTTATTTATTCCTTAGGCTTCTACAGTTATACATCTTTTTATAACTAATTTTTCAAGTACTATATTTATTTCAGTGCACTGCTCCCTCGCCACCCCCCTGCTGCCCCAAAAATTAGATCCCTTGTCCCCACGTCCCCGAAACGCGTCCCCTATTGTCCCTCTGTCCTTGTCCCCGAAACCTTGTGGAACACTGCCTGCCACCTATGTTTTCCTCTTCTTTTAATTCCGAATTAAATATATTTCAACCCTTCTCTGTCTTCTCCTCTTGTAGATGATATATTCTATGTTTTCTGTATTCATGAAAGTCTATGAACAAAACCACACACGTTGGCAGGTTCACAAGCTCTGATACAATTGTAAAGTTCCTCACCCAAGTTGCATTGAAAATTTTACGATTTTTCCCAGTTTGACAATGCAAGCATTTTGTATAACACTTTGCACTAATCTATTTTGAGTTGGTTTTCAATTATGTCTATCGGAGTGCTCAAGTATAATGCAAATCTCGTAATAAAATTGCATAGTATTGTGATTTGGATTCAAACTTAACTCAAAATGGACATTTTTATTCATGCATCATAAGGCAATTTTAAATGCTTGTGAAGATCAATTATAATATTTAACTTAGCATTTACATAGTGACAAGTATTCATTAACAGTAGTAATAATAATGGCTAACCTTGAATATTATTGGCTTCACAAAATATCAAAATTGCTGCCTTCTCTATTCCATCCATCCCACACATACAATTCCTCTCCAGGTTTGTATGGGGGCCAACAAAGAAGTAGCAGGTAGGCACATAGGACTTGATATGCTGCAAAGGAGTGGTCAATAAATCTTGACTGCCTTGACCATTTCAACCCCTTGCATAGCCTCCCAAATGAGTTCAAGAAATCACGACGCCAACCTTAGGAGGGGTGCGATTGACATTAAAGATTTGGGATGAAAAGAAAGCTGGTGCTGACTATTCAAGTATCCAGGTCTCCTATCAATGGCTCCTTAATGCGTACAACTCCCACTAGGTAAGACTTCAGCTAGTATATGGGTTACAAAAAATTTCTAAGAGTGATACGATAGCCCCAAAAGGTAGATATTCAAAGCTTTTAGGATGTCGCGCCATTTAAAATATGCCATTGCTGTTTTCTAGAATATGACATCCTCCATAAATAACAGTGGTAGTACAGATAAATAATATTACAAATTAACTTTGCAATATTATTTATCTATGGATATTGAAGCTTTTGCAAATATTAAACCCAATACTATGAAATTTGTCTCTTAGGGAGACTTCACAAATTTCTCTCAATTGAACAATTGCTCATTGAAGTTCTAATGCGAAACCTGAGATGAATCCGTCTGCATATGGAATTGGGTTTCCATTCAATCCCAAGCTCGAGGGTTTTTGCCCTCAAGCTCATGAAGAGTTACGCTCTCCAAAATTTCTCCCAATAATAAAATTTCCAAATGATGCAATGAATTGCTTTTTGCCACTTTTTATTGTCGAACACCTTTTCATATTTTAATATTAAATATTGGCCATTATAAAATAACTTTATTTAATATTTGAGCATATTATTTAATAAAGTTATTTTAACATTTAATTAATTAATTAAATATAAATGTCCACAGTTATTAATTTAGGGCAATTTAATATTTAATTAATTAAATTAATTTGTGGCGACTATTCGAAAATTGGGGACATTACAATTGTACTCATCTTGGCTCTAGGAACTCTTTGCCATTCTCAGAATACATTTCCAATAAAGTTGGCTCTCCCCAAGAAAGTTGGGTGTTTCCAAGGATGTTGGAATGGACCTAAAAAGGGACATAATAACTTTTATTTTATAAAACATAATAATTTCTGAAAACTTTGTATTGTAGTAGGTGTTAGGTCGATAGTTTTAGCTTTGAATGCAACTATCATGTTTAACTTATAATGTATTGTCTATGTGTTTTAACCTAGTTAATCCTTATGTTGTACTTGCATTATTTAGTCTCTATTTTTAGTTGAATAGTGTGTGTCTAGTATGAGGGTTTATTTTTAGTCAAAAAGCATAAAATATTTTGCATTGTGTTGAAAGAGTGTCTCAACCTCTTACACTTGGAAAACCCAAGAAGATACACATTTAACTTTTATTTAGCTTGAGCGTGAAATCCTTATAAAAACATTGTAAATTGCAAGTACACATTGTTCTTAGTAGGTTGATTTTTATTTTATATGGAGCTTTCCCTTTTAATATGGAAAGTAGTTCTACTACACATCTATTTTGTTTTGTGTTGTACCAAAAGATGTAACTTAAAATGCTAACAGTTGAACCATAGGATCATGCCACTTGCAACAATTTGGACCACAAAAGAAATATTATACATTTGAATAAAGAAGAGTGGGGGGCGGGAGGGGGCGTTGGGAATGTTTGGCCCTTGATGATCTATCACAAACGTTGATTTAAGTGTTGGAAAATTTGTTGAAGATGGTCGCTTGCATCCCTCTTTCTACAAAAATAAGAGTTTGGATGATCTAAAGGGAATTCACTAATTGTCTATAGTACTTTTGTGAGATCTAACAAATGATTGTCATTGGATGAGTACATGGAAGGTTGTTGATGTGAATGATTACAACATTAGATGAGATATTCTTCAGTGTTACATGGTAAACAATTGGATTTCATTGTGCAATTGGAGGACAACACATATAGAAGGGGGGACTGTTGCGAGCAAGGGGGACTTAAAAAATTCTTTGAGAGAGTCCAAGAGGAACCAGGATGGTTGCTTCCTAGGAATATGCTAGACTAGGAAGCATGTTTTTGGAAAGTTGTGGGTGGCAGGTGTTGTGTGATGGTAGGGTTTGTTGAGCGACACAAGTCCACACTATTTGATGGGAGATTAATGGTGAGTGGGCTTTTCATTTGACGTAGGGGTTTGGAACCTCTCCAAAGTTCCACTTCTTCGTTAAAGGGGACCTAACTTCGAGGCCTTCCATTTATGTAGATCTGCTGAAGGCTGAAGAAAGGACTATGGGGACATCTCTTGTTTTTGCTGAACTTGGAACATTTGACTGAGGCGGGGAGTACGCTGCAGACTTTTGCAAGGAAATGATGTGTGTTGAAAGCATAACACATCCACGACCTGATGATGGGATGAATGAAGGTAATTGCTCAAACTAAGTATCATATGGTTCATGATAAAATGTGAACCTAAATGGATTATGATTTAACATCTATGAAGGCTATAAATAACCTTGAAGCAAGATTGTTGTTCATTTCTTAGAGACTATATATGCATCAAGAATAAATTCTTTGGAGAAGAACAATAATAATGCTTCTCTTAGATTGATTATTTCTATGTGTTTTTTGACATCTTCACAAGGACCAAGATAATCTACAACAAGATCATATTGATTTGGAGATATTTACAATGATTGTCAAGTTTAATAATGTTTGAACTTGGAATATTCACATGTAATATATATTAATTTGTGGTAATTTGCAATGATTATCAGGTTTAAGAATGTTTAAACTTGGAATATTCACATCTAATAAATTGATTTTTAGTGGTAGGAGCCGATTTACATGTCTGACATATCTCCATGTCCTTTTAAACTCCCTATTGTATGAACTATGAACAATATAGTGCACTCTATGTGCAGTATCGTAAATTGTTCTAAAACCTTGATAACAGATTGTAAGGCATGGGTTATCTGTCATGTCCCCATTTTTGGCGAGCATCAGAGATCGTAAGATAAGCCTATCATGAGACCCTCGTAGGCTGATAGAGTGGTTAGGCGGTCGTTTCGAAGCTTGGCTCAGCTTCAGATTGGCAGTTTTGATCGATTGGCTTTCGTTCGGGCTCTTTCGGACACTTTTTGCAGAATTGCTATTTTTAGCAGTTCCTGGCAGTCAGCGTGGGACCCCTGCTATTTTTAGCAGTATGGACTTATGGCGTTCAGAATCACTTCCTTTGTCGACAACATCAGACGGCTCGAGCATCGGGTTAATAATGAGCGAGATATTAATATTTAATTGTATTAATTAAATATTAATTATTTAATGATTATAATGTAAAGTTATAATATTAAATTATAACTTAAGTGATTTCTCATTGAGGGGTGCGCCATCATCAGGAAAGGGGCCAGTTTGGCAATTAAAGATTTTTATAAAATATTTCACAGAGACTATTGAATTATTAAAAGATTAAAATGTGAATATTTAATTAAAACCCTATTCTTAAGGAAATCGCACTTTTCAGCATAATAGTGGATTTGCCTTGGGTTTTGAGCATTATGAGATTATTGAGAATTGAAACTGATCAACTTCGATCTGAGCCTGAGACCTTAGGGTTTCGCGTTCGAATTCCTTGGGGAACGAGCCATCTCCACTGGAAGCAATTCAGAGGGTGTGAAATACCACTTGATTTATTGCAGCAGAGGTTTCTTCACACAGAGGAAATCACAGAGCTTCAGAAGTTATCATTTGACGGAGTTACAGAGAGTTTATTCATTGTGAAGGCATTCATCTATTGAGGCGTCTATATTCTAGAGATCTGGAGGATTGTGGAAGAGGCGTATACTTATTAAATGCTGTTTCTGCCTGAGCCGTACTTGTACCAGGCCGTACCATTCTGATTTCTGGCCGTACCATCAAAGAGGGAGCCGTCCTTTGCACTGGAGAAAACGCCTTGTCTTAAGGTCATATCTTAGCATCTCTGGAGGCGCCTAGGTTTGGAGATCATATTCAGAGCACCAGACAGAAGGAGGAAGTCATCTATTGCCTCCGCCGTACCAGTTACAGCAGTCATTTATTACAGCCAGCTTTGCCAGGTTCTCTATATTATTTCATTGTTTTTTTCTAGCTTGCATGCAACTGGGTATTTTTGTAATCTTTAGAGAAGATCAAATAAAGACTGCCAACCTTGTTTCTCTCAAATTCTATCGTTATTTAGAGTGGATTAATTTTATTTGAATTTATTTCCAATATCTTGCAAAAATCGCAATTTCTTGTATTGCACAAAAATCTCAATAAAACGTCAAAAACGTTCAAAAACCCAAAACTTCAGAAAAACATCAGAAAACTTTTCAGATTCAGGATTAGAGGAAACTTAGGGTTTCTACATTATCATTATCAATATATTTACCGATCTTTTACAGTACTTGTGGAAAGGGATCTTCATTTTCATTTATTAGTAACCATATAGCTCAAATAGCAGTTATTCATCATTTATAAACATGATCCTAATGGCTGATTTTTGGTGGCCAAAATCAGTCCAGAAACATGTAATCCATTCTATTGTTTTATTGAGATAGTAAACTCTTGAACTATGTTTCTAAAGGCCATAAACATATGGCCATAAGCATATGGTTACTCTATATGATGTCAGGTAGAAAAAATTATAAGGAACTATGTCAGAGGAAGCTTTGTTCTGTAACATGAGTAAACAATTTTTTAAAATTTTATATATCTTTTTCCATTTTTGGATAATGTTACAAATATATACACTGTAGCCAGTGAAATATCATGGTCAAAGTGTGTGAAAAGCTTACTAATACGTTTTCTATATTTGATCTTTTCTATTAATACAAGGGAGAAATTCTAAAGATGTTTCTGTCTCATAATTAACGAGACCTGATGGAATGATTCCTGTGAAAGGATTTCCACATGCATCTTCAGGGATGTCATACTAAGATGAAGTGGTTCTTCATCCAATTTTCTGCTATTTACATTTTGATTCTGCAACTGTTTCATCCCTCTGCAGTTACTTCTAGACTACAGATTCTTTCATTCCTTCAATTTAGAGATCTGTTATTTTTCATTCTCCAGGAACTCCTATGCTACATTCAGTTAGCTTTGAGTAATATGGAGTGCAACAAAGAGCATTATACATCAATTTTATGATGCAATATCATATATATAAAGAAAAATGAGAATCTTATCAGGCCAAAAATAGATTGCTGATAACTATTTCCGACTTCATTGTCTATGAAGAATGCCAATAAAACATCTCTTGCTGTTAAGAGGATTACTTTCATGTCTCTTGTATATTCTCTATCTTGTTGGAATATATATATATATATATTAATAGGTTTGGTATCCAATAGTTGCATTTTATGTTCCTTGTTGGAGAGAGGTAAAGTGACAATGTGTGCTTTAGTGACATACTTAGTGTTTGGGCTTGGAATATTACTTGGCTGTTCAAAATAAATGCACAATAGGAACATGTTTTCTTTCATAGTTGTAAATAGAAATGAGTTCTTACCTAAAAGTATGCTAATTTAAATTGTAATCAGCATTTATTTCTGTACTAGGTTTTGATGTGTGAACTATAGGAGTAAAAATCACAAAAGTCTTGCTAGTAATCACAATGGTCAGCTTTTTTGTGCCAGTTCGAGGCCAAACTTGGGTTTCAAACAAAAAACTGCGAACTTTTGGAAAACTCGGTAATAACTAGTTATTTGTATATTCAATAACTTGCCATTCCCAAGTTTTTGAAAAAGCAGTTCTGAAATTTCATTAAGATATTGTCTATTTTTTGAGACTTATTATAAGAATTGGTTTACCTTGTTTTTCCTGTTCTAGACTTCGTAATTAAATTCCAATCACATTTTTGCAATACCATGGAAATTGAATGCTACTACATTGTGATCTATTTATAGGCTGTTATAAATACCGTGCCCTGATTATTGCAGGCTGCTTATGTTTTTCTGCTACTTGGTATGCCTTTGGGATCACAGCTTCCTGATGCTTCATGGTCCTCTGCTTGCTATTTTCTCTACCTAGGAGTTTGGACTCTCTATGTTGGCAGCCATAGAAGGTATTCTACTTTTAGCTTGCAGCTGTCTCTTACCTGTCATACAAATGTCAAATCTCATTTATTTATCTTGGTTTGGGCATTAAGATAAGAAACGACAATAGTCACCACAACATGCTAAACAAACTAGTGTAGAAAATATACTTGTGTTGATTTTCAAACTTTGTGATTGGTATCAGATCTATTTTTGATCAGCTTTTGAAGCAGTTCAATTCTCTGAGTCTTACCAGACTGAGAATTTGCAGCAAATCAATCCAATAAAACCAAGAATTCCAACCAAATTTTAATGGAGCAATCACAAAAATAAGTCTGCTATAATTTATTATCTTTTTTGTCCAAATCTACAGATTAAAACAAAATCTGCAACATTCAATTGTCTTTCCCTGTTCTTGGCAATGAATTTTTACACCTTTCTATGGTTCAAACTCCTCCACATGCCACGCCAGTTTAAAGGTTAAATAAATCTGCAAATTCTTCTAGCCATTGCTGCGTCAATTCTTTTTTTTTGCCAATGAAAACTGCTGTCTGCTTTTCTGATTTTTGGCGCCTAACTTTTCTTCATCTGCTGTGCCAACTTTCCTCTTCTTTGCCTGTTCACGCAAAATCCCAAAGGTCATTTTTTCCCAATAGACAAGTGTGAGAAACTGTCCACCTCCCACGCCTCACAAAGTTGAATTGCCTAACTTGGGCACCAGGCATTAGGGAGTTTAAATTATTAATTTTTTAAGTTTCCTTGCAATATAAACTCCAATGCTGACTTTGCCTTCAGACTTGATGCTATTTAAACAACTCCTTGATTGGAACGCCAAGCAGACATATAAATGGTATCCTCAAGTATTGAACGCTTGCAGATGAACACACGCACACCACAACAAAATTTCAAACAAATTAACCAAAAAAAATGTGAAAGAGTTGATGCGGATAACTGGCATGCCCAGATGCTCTAGCATCAAACACACCGGATACAAAAATGTTCCATGAGTGTGTAGCTAATGAATAGTTTAGCAAGGTTGGAACCGAGATCCCAAACTTCACCAAGTCTGAAGCATTGACCCAAGAAGCCTCATCTGCTGCATGGTTTTTGTAATGAACCGGATATTCCCAATATTCCTTTCTCCTTGTGTTCTTAGCTATGCGCGAATCAATGATTTGATCGGCTTCTTCAAATATTCTCTTTGGCAATTGATGGATCCATTCGTGTACACCTGACAAATATGAAAGTTTACTCTGCTGTCCACTTGATTCACCTTCATAATATGGATACAAATCTGCAACATTAAATATTGGAAAAATATCAATGCCAATTGGAAGCTCAATCTCATGTGCATTCGATGAGAACTTCCACAAAACTTTGCATGAGCCTATTTTCTTCCACTTTAGTTTATTGTATATTCCTCGTGGGAACCGCTCCTTCCTCAAATGTGCCATCATCAAATCACCAATCTGAAATTCTTGCACTCTTCTATGTGCATCAGCATATTCTTTATATTTAGTAGCACTTTCTCCAAATTCTCCTTCACCTCTTTATGCAAATCATATATTTATTCGACAAAATCTTCTGCTACAACATTTTTTCTACTCAAATCTGCACTATTCCTCAACTCATCAACACCCCTAGGGCTGTACCCCTACACAATTTGGAATGGACTCTTTCTTGCACTTTGATTAACTAAATTATTTTAAGCAAATTCAGCTTGTGCCAATATCAAATCCCACTGATTTGGTTTATCCCCAATCAAACACCTCAATGAATTTCCCAAACTTCGATTCACAACTTCATTTTGACCATTGGTTTGAGGATGGTAGGCTGAGCTAAAATCCAATTGTGTTCCCATTTTCTTCCACAAAGCACATAAAAAATGATCAACAAATTTTGTGTCCCGGTATGAAATAATACTTCTTGGCAAGCCATGTAACCGAAGTATTTCTTTGAAAAACAAAGTAGCTATATAGGAAGCATTACTACACTTTTACATGGTATAAAATGAGCTATTTTTGAGAATCTATCCACTACAACAAAAATTGAATTATTACCTCTTTGTGTTCGTGGCAAACCCAAAACAAAATCCATGCTAATGCATTTCCATGGTCTCTCCGGTATTGGCAATGGCTGGTACAATCGGGTGTTTTGTCTCACTCCTTTTGCATATTGACATACCCGACACCCTTGCACCATTCTTTTTACATCTGCACCCGTTCTGGGCCAATAATAACTTTCATTCAGGTGTGCCAATGTTTTGTCCACTCCAAAATGTCCACCCAAACCTCCACTATGTTTTTCTCTCAACAAATTTTCCCTCATGGAACCTTGAGGTATGCACAATCTCTCCCCTTTAAACAACAAATTCTCTTGAATAAAATACTCCAACCATGGAGTTCTATCCACTCCCATTGGACTTTTACATGCTGCCCAAGCTTCTTTAAAATCAGCATCTTCCTCATACAATCAAAACCAGCAACACTTACTCTCAGCTCATTCAATAACAAACACCTTCTACTCAATGCATCAACAACTCTATTTGATTTTCCACTTCTATGTTTTAAAACAAATGAATAGCTTTGAAGAAATTCAACCCATTTCACATGCTTTTGACTCAACTTACCTTGGCTGTAATGGATTGCAATGCGTGATGATCGGTGTACAATACAAACTCCTTTGGTAGCAAATAGTGTCTCCACTTCTTGAGGGCTTGCACAATTGCATAAAACTCTTGATTATAAATAGAGTATTTTCTTTTTGCCTCATTTAACTTTTCGCTGAACTAAGCTATTGGTTTGCCCTCTTGACTTAGAACTCCCCCTATTGCTGTCCCACTTGCATCACAATCAACTTGGAACTCTTTTCCAAAATCGGGAAGTGCAAATACGGGCTGCTCCATTACCTTGGCCTTTAAAATATTAAAACTTTTCTCTACTGCAGCTGTCCAAACAAATTCCTTTCTGCTACCTTTCATTGTTTTTGTAATTGGTGCACAAATCCCACTAAAATTTCTAATAAACTTTCTATAGAAACTTGCCAATCCATGGAAGCTTCTTGCTTCAAACATACTCTTTGGTGAAGGCCAATCAATTATTGTTTTTATTTTTTTCGGGTCCATTTTTAGACCATTGCTAGAAATTACAAAACCCAATTACACCAATTCTTTCTTGATGAAACTACACTTTTTCAAGTTCACCATTAACTTCTCTTCCTTCAACCTTTGCAAAAATGCTCTAACATGCTGCAAGTGCTCTTCTTTTGTTTTTCTAAATATCAAAATATCATCTAAATATACAATCACCTTACCAAGGTATGGCTTCAAAACTTCGTTCATCAATCTCATGAAAGTGCTTGGAGTGTTCGTCAATCCAAACGGCATCACCAACCATTCATATAATCCATCTTTGGTTTTGAAAGCGGTTTTCCATTCATCCCCCTCTCTTATTCTTATTTGATGGTAACCACTCTTCAAATCAATCGTAGTGAAATATTTGGCACCACTCAAGCAATCCATCATGTCATCCATTCTTGGTAATGGAAACCGGTATTTGATGGTTATCTTATTTATTGCTCTTGAATCCGTACACACTCACCAATTCCCATCTTTCTTTGGTGCCAACATTGTTGGAATAGCACACAGACTCAAGCTTTCTCTAATCAGCCCCATATCAAGCAACTCTTGCACTTGCCAATTTATTTCTTCATTCTATTTTGGTGACATCCTATATGGTGCCTTGTTTGGAAAACTTGCACTGGGAATCAAACCCATGCAATGATTAATGCTTCTCATGGGTGGCAATCCGTCAGACAACTCCTTCATTAGTATATCAGCATAGTCTTTCAAAATTTCTTGAACTTCCATGGGTATTTCATCTTTTCTATTCGTTGTCCCAACTGCTGCAAATTTGGGAACTATTGCAAAACATGCCTTTTCACATTTGAATTCTTTCAAAAATTGTTTTCCAGAAACCAAACATACTTTTGGTTTGTCTTCATTTTCTTCTTCTCTATTCTTCAATGGATTTAATATGTATTTTTCTCTATCTTTCTTGATTGCATATGTATTCAATTGGCCATCATGAACAACTTGCCTATCAAATTGCCACAGTCTGCCCAAGAGAATATGACATGCGTCTATTGACATTATATCACATATGACGTCATCCTTGTAGTTTCCAATCTGCAAATTAACCAAACATTGTTCATTCACCAACAGTTGATGCTCCTTTTGCAACCACAAAACTTTGTATGGACTAGGATGTTTGATTCTCTTAAATGTCAACTTATTCACCATTTCTTTTGATACTATGTTATTAGTGCTATTGCTGTCCACAACGACTTTGCAACATTTTCCACTTACCCTACACCTTGTTCGAAACAAATTTCTCCTTTGAATTGGTTCTGGTTTCTCTTTTTTAGGATTTAATAAAATTCTTCACAACATCAATGATTCTCCATCTTTGGGGTCTTCGTCATGCTTTGTTGGAGTCTCCTTTTCATTTTCAGCTTGTGCGACATGCACTCTTGACTCTTTTCCCTTTCCTACATCATGCTAGATTTGCGGACATTCAAATTCCCGATGGCTTGTTTCCCCACATTGGAAACATGTGAAGCTGAAACTGCTTCATCTAGCTCTTCCGAATGACCACCTTCCACGAGAGTAGTTTCCTCTTCCCCAAAAAGGTGCTGATTTTTCTCCAAAAAGCAGATTGTCGAAAAAAGTTGAGATAGACAATCACGTTCTGAAGGGACCCAGTTCATTAGATTTTGAAAAAGCTGAGGGCTTCCTGAAAAAGCACAAAAAAAAAAAGATTTTTGGAAATATAAAATTTTCCAATCTTCAAGAGGAGTAAAAAGCGAGCGAACCCAGATCGATTAAAACTGAAAAAGTGAGCACCTGTTTCTGAAATGCGACGCCCTAGAAGATTGGACCATGAAAAAGCATGCCACTACGCTTGCCAATCCCAAATCCATGAAGAAAACTAAAAAAACACTCCGTTTGAGCCTCTAATTCTCGATGAGAAGAAAAAAATATCTCTCTTCCTTAGGATGCCAACTTGCCAAATATGTGAATAATGGATGCAAAAGCCTTCTTAAATAGATGTTTAGGATGAAAAAGTGCATTGTTCCCATGTTTTAAAAGTTTGAAGCCAATCCGGAGTTGGAAGCGTGTAATGTGGATACCTTTTGAATGATGAGTGACAAAACTTGAAAAGTTTCTAAGGCATTGAACCTTGGGTGCCTTTCCTCTTTAGAGTTAGAATATTTTTAGGATTTTCAACTTTGCTTGCTTTCTTGACCTCATTTTGATCATGATTTCTTGATGTTTGATCGATCTGGTGAACTGGGTGACAAGTTCCTTGGATAGCGTGAAGAATCCCGAAGATCTTCTGGAGGTTGCAACTTTTGAAAAGTGATTCTGGGGGCTCAAAAGCTTGGGCGCCCCTGGGTAGTTGGGGCGCCCATGCATCCCAGACAATCATTTATTTGACATTTTCAACTTTCTTTTGATATTTTTCCGTTTTGCACATGTTTCTACCTCCATTTGATTTGCAATATCTGATGACTGACAAATCTTCTGAGCTTATTGCTGAATTTGTTGGAGAGCCTGTTCAAATCTGAAGGAATGTTCTGGAGGCTACTAACCCTAAATCCACCTTTTGAGCTCTCAAAATCTTGGGCACCCCTGGGTAGCTAGGGCGCCCAACTCTTCCAGAGTTAGCCATTTTGATGTTCTTCAATGTTTTCTAAGCTTCAGATGAATTTTCCTATTGAATTTGGAATTTCGACCATTCAGGAGGTCCAATGAATTGGGTGTCGGATTCGTTGGATAGCTTGACGAAATTGGAGATGATCTTCTTGGAGGTGACTTGCCCCAAAAATTGCATCTGGTGGCTTGAATTCCAAGGTGCCCCTGGCTACCTGGGGCACCCAAGTTCTCTAGAGTTAGCCATTTTTTGTGCTTTATCTTTTCCAATTTTGACTTTTTCTGTTCCTCATGGTTTGCTCTTTGTTTGATATGAAATTGTTGGCAATTGATGGATTTGATGACTCAGCTGAGATATCCATCGGAAAGATTAAAGAATTCTGCAGAAGATGACTGGTCTGGCAAACCCTAGAAACTGGATTAGGCCTCTCAAAACCCTAGGCACCCTTGGCTAGCTAGGGCGCCCAAGGATCCCAGACTCAGAATATTTTTGATGATTTTGATGATTTTCAGTTAGCTTCTCTGATAAAACCTCTTTGTTTGATCCACAATTTTGGCTGACTAATTGATCCAATGGGCTTGTTGTTGGATTCACTGCGGAGCCTACAAAAATATGAGCACAAACTCTTAGAATGAAAAACCCTAACAACAATATCTGATGCCTTGAAATGATGGGTGCCTTTACTGTCCAAAGTTAGTTTTTATTTGTAGTTTTTCAACTTTTCCTTTGCTCTTTGCTTTCACCGCTCCATGCTCGGAAAATTTGTATTCTTCATACGTCGGAGAGTGAAAAATGGCTAATGCATTGACAGCTAGGCGCTTTGACTAGGCAGGAGCGTCTAGCATCTCCAGTGTTAGACAAATTTTCACCATTTTCGTTATCTTCCAACTTCCCCTCTTTCGTTCTCTGTTTCATGAACATCTTTCGCCCTTTCTCGATCTGTGCAATGTTTGAGACTTGGCAGTTGACGTCCACCATTGATGACCTCAGAGCTCCTGTTTTAGCTTCTAAAAAAGCAAAATAGACCCACCAGAGAAAAACTGATCTTTTGATGATTCTGACTGGACTAGCTTGATGAGGATGTATTTTCAACCAATCAAAATCAATTTGAGCCCTGAAAGTAGAAATTCTATTTTTAGAAAATTTTGCTAGCATCCATTTGAGAAGAAACCCAAAAAAACCCAAAAAAACCCAAAAAAGTCTATTTTAGAAACTTTCTATTTTTAGAAAATTTCCTAAAAAGTAGGACTGAAAGACTTAGATTTGGGTTTTGTAGATAAGGTCGCTCTGAAGAGACCTAGATCATCAAATTTTGAAAATTTTGAGTTTTTGACCAACATGTGTGACATGCAAATTTCCTTTTTTTGACCTTTTTGACAATCTTTACAAGATTTCTACCACTTTTTTCAAAATGCCTTAATGAAGCAAAAATTTTAATTTTGGGTACAACATGTGTAATTGAAAAAACTTTCATTTTTGATATTAAGAGTTTAAAACCTCTATTTTCTTAAGAGTGCTGACAGTGGACCAAGTTACAAGAGGATCTTTGTAATTGTCATCTACACCACTCCACAAGAAACAAAAGATACAGTAAAACATCCTGCAAAATTCATCAGTATCATTGCCATTCACTGTATATCCACTCTTGAGCGGCAATTATCCCGATGTGACAGAAAAATTGATGAAGTTAAATAACAATTGCCAACCAAGGAAAAAGGGATTGAGGCATTGGCCCAATAGTTTCATACACCAAACACTACCCTGCAAGCCACTCAACACCAACATCGGATGTAGTCAACAGTGATTGAGTTGAGGCAAAGACAACCAACAATAGACTTTGGTCAGATTTATTGCAGGATGTTGAGACAATTGTGTAGGACTTCTTGTTGCATGAGTGAGTATTTCAGCATGGTTTAGGGAGACACATTGCTTGAATTGTGGAAATGCATGTGGCAGTCTCTTGGCAAAGAAGTCTCAGAACTTGAGGAAGATTTTTACAGTTTACCATAAAAAGATGGTCATCTTATGTACACTTTGATAGATATGTAGAGACTTACTGCAGAACAATCATCTTTATGCAACCTAAAGATTCTGATTTGGGAACCACCATAACAAACTTGCAAAAAGAAGTTGAACATTTGGGTGTCATCCAAATGCATAATATCAAGGACTCCATCAGTCCACACAGCACAATGTTGTCAACAGCTTACCTGGAATGGCTACAGATTACTCAGTTCAAAAGAATTGGTCACACAAGTCATAACCCACAAGAGGTTTGGTGACAAAATGGAGCCTGCATTTTCTATGGGAGCAACGTTTGATGTATCCAACAACATTCATTGTACTTCTTGGAGTAACTGCTTCGGAAATCAGATATCTTCCCACTTGTTAGATAAATGTTATTTCATTATTGTGAATGGGGAAGATTCAAAGGGGCATTGGGTTGGATAATTTTGGGATAGATCTCAATGGTTGAGAATTTTATTATAGTTACATTTTTGTAAATTTTGGAGAAAGCCTGTCTAACAAATAGCAAAATAGATTGGGAAATTTTGAAAAAGATAAGACATAGGAAGGTGGATATTCACAAATTAGCAAATTGTAACGATACACCTTTTTTAATGCATTTGAATCTTTGGTGAGAGACAATTGCATTGTAATACTCCATGGAATGCCTAATTTGTACAATTGTAATAGAGTCAGTTGATTTTACTTATCATTTCCTGTGTTCTCTTATACCTTATTTGAATGCACAACTGTGGTAATATGTTGGTGCTTCATTGTTTTTCTTCCACAATAACAAAATCTACTTAATTAGTGTAAATTTTTGTTAATGTTTTATTTTCTGAAGCATATATCCTATGGTAGAGATAGGCATAATCCAGTGGTGTGAATTCCACAGTTGCATTTATTGATGCAAATGATACTTTTGGAAGATGAATATTGATTTATAATCCTTTATTTAGGCTTGTAGCATTAAATTTGTAGACCATACTGATATTTGTTTTTGTTTTATAGATCATTTGACATTTGGGGGTTCAAAATTCTTGTTAGTCATGAAATTGCTGGAGCAAAAAATATTTGATAGAAGACAAATGTATTATAAAGTGTGTAAAGCTGGTTCATTTATTATTTCAATCATGATTTTCTATAAACAATGATGCTTATGTTCATCCAGCCAAGATGATTTATTTTATCAAGTTCTCTACATGAAATGATTTATTGTTATCTTAAATGTTTGTGCACACCCATGGTAAACTGTTAATATAGTGCTTGTTCTTATTTCTTATTTTCTTTGGATATTCATAGTTCTAAGAGTAGATCATCTTTGCAGCTTGGGATCAAAGCCACCAAAAAAACTATCTTTTCAGGAAGGAATTTTGGCCCCTTTGTTATGTTCCGTATCGTTATTTGGATTTTATTGCATCTTGCACTTTTTTCCAAATCTAGACTTGCAAGCCTTTCTATCCGTATATTTTGCATTGGTTGGCATATTTGCGGTCGCTGGCAACATGGTTGATCTTGTTGGTTTTCTCTTTCCAACAACAAATACACAAATGTTCCAAGTAGGTAAGAAAATTATTTAAATTTTAAAACTGTGAATATTACTTTATTTTTATATTTGCAAGAGGTTGTCCTAAACTTAGTTTTTTAATATGCTTTACAATTATTCTTTTTAAATCACATGCATGTGCTAGTATAGATTAGTTAATTGCCATCATTATACATCTTTTGTATATGGCCTCATTTCAAATTTTCAAATTTAAGCTTTATCTATTAGTGCTTTCTTGATTGGTTATGGTACATGTATTCAACTAGGATTCCATTCAGAGGGTAGATGCTTGTGGAAAAATGAAAATTCTTGTAGGTTATTTTTAAAACTAATTAGCTCATATTTGTGGAGTTATTACATTGCTGCATTATGCTTACAAATTCAGAAAGATTGTGCTCTTAGGTGGGAATCAAATTGGATTCACATAATCAATAATTGTTCAAGGAGGAATTTATAGTCTACCTAAAAATGTTTCACAGTTTCAGCATATTTGCACAGTAAAACACAACTTTAGAAATATCTCATGCTTCTACACTAACCTTATTATTGCAAGTGATCGGACGCCTTTCAATAATCATAATCCTTCCCATCATTATTATGTTTGGTAATTGAGTTTGGCTTACCTAGGCCAGGTTTGTACTGAGTATATATAGTATATACTGATCTGGGTATGCCCTCAGCCTGTGGGTTTTCTGCAAGTAAGTTTGAGATGTACTCAGAGCAGAACTGCTGGCTGGGGCTGTACCCTGCTGTAACTGTGGTTAAAAAAACCAAATTATGTTAAATGAAAAAAACAAAAAAAAGTAAAGATATACCTATAAAACACTGACTAATTCAAGTGAGTCTATCTTATTGTGTTCCAATGGATAAATTCTGGGATTTGCAAGGTGAACTCTTCTCTACGGAAGGACAAATCCTTGAAGTGAAAGATACTAAAGTAGTCCAAGAAAAGGTTATTCTAGAAACCAGGGACACATTGTACTCCAAAGATGTAAAACAACAAGCATTGGAGAACAGGTTGAGGGGAATTGAGATAAGAAAGCAAATGGAGGAGCATGCAGCCCTTGAGATGTGAGGTGATCGCCCTGAGGATCTAGGCTTGTATGTCTTTCCCAAGGTATCTTCAAAAATATTGAACATATTGTGAATGAGAGACCCAAACATGTGGATAAGGAAGAGTTGAGAATTAAAATCATCAACTGCATGGCCCTTGTAGTCAGACCCCCTTATAATATATGAAGAGTTAAAAGCTAGAGCACCTTGTTAGTGTTTTAATTCGGACTTTTTGTGCAACACAAAACAAATCATATGTGCAATAGAACCACTCTTTGAATTAGATGGGTGCTGTACCCAATCATTTTTTTTTTTGCTTCATTAAGGGATTTTGTAAAGAATGGTCAAAGTCGTGTGAAAATTTTCGTCAAAAGTCAAAATTTCTAAAAATTGACTTGATTCAAGGTTTTTTGGGTTTGTTGTCAAATGGATGTTGGCAAAAGTTTCTAAAAATAGAAAGTTTCTAAAAATAAAATGTTTGTTTGGAGGGCTCTAACTAATTCTGATTGGTCGAAAATACTTCCCTATTAGGTTGGCCAGTCAGAATCGTCAAAAGGTCAAGATTTCTTTGGTGGGTCAATTCTGTTTTTTCAAAAGGCAAAGCATGAGCTCCAAGGTCATCAATGGAGGATTATTTGCTACCAAGTATTAGATTCAAAGTCTCAAATGTCGTGCAAATAACGTCAAACTGTCTATGATCGAGAAAAGGTAAAGTTCACGCGAAACGGAGGCAAATCCGAATATTGTGAAATTTATAAAAAATTCTAACTTTGGCATGCCTAGGCGCTCCTGTCCAGGAAGGGCACCTGGGGTCTCATGCCTTAGTCAATTTTGCCCTCTTTTCGAAAAATGTGCAATTTTCCCTGTCAGCCCAATTCAGTTACGCAAAGAAACAATCAAAAGCAATTTTTAGGGTTGGGAAAAGCAGATCATCTCAGTTATGTTTAGGCTCCTCAATTGTTTCATCATCTAGTGCCGAGGATTTGTTAGAAAACGGAAAATGGAGATAGAACAATGGCATTTTGCTAAAAAAAAAAAACGAAGAAAATGAAAGAAAGATGAAAATCATAATTTTTTTTTAAGGAATGGAAGCCTAGGCGCCCTTGTCAAGGAGAGGCGCCTAGCTTTTCAACATAGTTTATTTTTCGCCTCATTCAAAAATTCATCAAACTCCATCAATCCGGTTCCGGTTCTTAGAAAATTAGTCAGATGTAGTGTTGGGGGTTGAAAAAGGGTATAATTCATCTCAATTATGGTCAGGATTTCCTGATTAATTGCCTTTTAGTCTTTGTTATTCACTGGCTGGTAGGAAACAACGCGCAAATTGGGGTCATTGGTTTCCAGTAGAAACACACGAAACAATAAAAGTAAAAAAAATGAAAATCATGGAAAAATGGCTAAGGCATGGAAGCCTAGGCGCCTGTGTCAGCCAGGGGTGCTTGGGTTCTCAACACTTAGAAAATTTCTCAACCGACACGCCTCCTTTACACTCAGTCTCAATCGACAGGTTTGAGAGCTTACAATCATGATTAGACGATGTCGAATGCCGATATGAAGCTAGGGATCACTTCAGCAGTGGTCAAACATGAGATTGCCATGGCCAAACAGATTTTATCAATTTGCAATACCAAATTGCCGGCTCGTCGAATTTGGAGGTAGGCCTCGCCGGAAGCGGAAGCAAGCAAAAATTGAAAAAAAAGAAGAAAATTTTCTAACTTTGGGATGTCTAGCCACCCCTGTCTAGTTAGGGCGCCTAGCATTTGGTGCCTTAGTCATTTTTCGGCTTACGTCGTTCGTTGTTCAAATACACATCCTCACATGTGTTCTTTTTTGCCCTACAAAGGAGGAATTCATTGTTGCACGTGCAAACGAACTCTAATTTTTGCATACAAAGTTTCTATCTTCATGAATAGACTTCAAAATTTTAGGGCTTTGTGAAAAAAGCGCTTTTTCATCTTCAAACTCTATTTAAGAAGGCCTTTGGCATTCATTCTTCATATTTTGCAAGTTGGCATCCAGAGGAGGAAAAATAGAACTTTCTTCTCATCAAGATTTGGAGGCTCAAACAGAGTGTTTTTTCAATGTTCTTTGTGGATTCAAGATTGGGAAGCACAGAGGCACGCTTTTTCATGGTCCAATCTTCTAGGGCAGCGTATTTCAAAAATAGGTGGTCAGCCTTTTCAATTTTCATCGATCTAGGTCCATCTACCTTTTGCTCCTCTTGAAGATTGGGAAATTTATATTTCCAAAAATTTGCTTTTTTGGCACTTTTTCGGGAAGCCCTTAGTTTTTTCAAAATTTGATGAATTGGGTCTCTTCTTCGAAACGTGATTGTCTACTAAACCCAAACCTTAACTTTTTTCAAGGAATCCACTTTTTGGAGAAAAATCAGCAACTTATTTTCAGGGTTTTGCACAAAACTTTTCCAAACATAGGTGTGTTTATAGTCAAAATTCAAGTTTTTAAACATGGAGTACTCTCCAAAAGAAATCAGGACCAAATTAGTGTTGCTCCACGATTACTTGAAAACATTCGAAACTGACTTGCATCATGTGGTTCCAGTGCTTGATTTGCGTGCTTTGAAAGACGTAGGAAACATTGTAGTCAAGAATCTCGGTCATTTTGCGTTGCTTGTAGCAGCTTCAATCCCCATGCCAGTGCAGAGTCTTGAATTCGTAATTGTTTGTGTTAAGCATTACAATCCAACTACACGAGAAATCCAATCAACATATGGGCACACTATTTGCAACTTTAAGTTGGATGATGTTGAGAAATGTTTCTCAATACCAACATGGACACAAAATTTTGTCATTTCCATTGAAGAATGGGAAAAGGTGTGGTATGAGCAAGCGGAGAAACATCAAAAAAGAGTTGCACAAAAGTGATTGAAAGAGAAGCAGAATACTTTGCTGAAAAATGTTGGGCGTGGTGAGTTCAAGGAGGAATTTGTAGTCATGATCACTTTGCTCAACCAAAACGTAGGTCAAGTAGAAGCAATTAAATGTCAGCCTTGGATGTTTTACATCATTTCATAGATTATTGACAGAACATAACACTACAACTAGCCAGCTTTGATCAGTGATAGTCTCCATTGTTAGATGATAGAGTTCTTCAAGGTCCATGAGTTTCACATGATATCTTACCTCGTATATCTAATGGCCTTTCAAGGCAAGTTTAGAGGTTTAAATGTCATTGGAATTTTGGGTGTTCAGCATGTGTATGATCATTACTTGTAGTTGGAGTTTTTAGAATCTGAGCGGCATTATAGGCGGGTGAATGATGTATTCTCGATGCATACTATGTGAGATTTAGATAATGAGTTGAATGTATGAATTTCAGCAGATGCTAGATTGGCAATGGTGGAGTGGGCTGATTGGTTTATCCAATTTCCCATGTTCTCCTGCATTAGAGTATATGGCTTCTCAAGTGACCCAATCATGCTACCAAGATATCCAATGAATGAGGTGGTGTTCATGGAATTTTAAAGGCAAGTATATGACGTTCACACATTTTTGCGTAACAGGTGCAAGACTGTATTTAGTTTCCTGGTTGAGATGAGCATCTATAGATGTAGATTAGCAGCTGATGCCAAATTGATAGGTAATGAAATGTCAAAGTTTGTCCTCAAGTTTTTCAACGAGAGACGTTCGTATGATCCTCATGGTGCCTTTGCATCACATGTTGGTCAGAATCATGCACATGTGCCTACAGTTGAAGATTTTTGGGCTAACTGTGTGGATGAGTTCGAAGTACACAAGTGCAATTACAACAGATTTACCCTTCAACAAATGGCTGATTTCCTATGAGAGGATGTGGAAGGTCTGTTAGACGATGATTGGGAAGTCCGACTTCCCATGTATGCTAAAGATCAGGTCGATCAACGGTCACTTTCACAAATTAACTGGTCCGTCAAAGAGAACACCTCAATTGAGGAAAGAACAAGCCGAATTGTTAAGAACAGTAGGATATTCTTGAACAGTAAAAGGACATGAAAGGTAGCTATTCTAGCTGCAGAGCCCCTGACAGTCCAATCATCTCTACATCCTTCTAAACCAAAACCAAGAGTGAAAGCTATGAGCATTCTTCCAGAAGGTACAAAGATTAGCAGAATGTTGAAGAGTTCAAAGAAAAAAGTGGAGTCTCCTGTTTGCATTCAGTAGGAACAACTAGTAGTTGCATCAGATGTCCTAGTAGAATCAGCACCACAAGTTGAAGCAGTGCCTTCATCTCTTGTTTCTTCGCCATCACCGAAGCTTTCTCCCATTCATATAGATTGAAAAGTTGAAGAAGTGGATGGAACTGGAACTGAGCCTCCCAAAGAAGTTAGCAAAGACTCCTCGTCTTGGCTTGAGAACATCCTGGGCAGGAAGAGGAGGAAGCCTTCTTATCAGTTGAACTTTGTAGAACTTGATAGTGTCTACCAAGACACACCAATAAAGAAACTTAAGAAGCAAGTTCATGTGAAGAAAATTTTTGATGGCGAGATTATCTTTGAGATTGCTACACCTTCGGAGGACAAGAGTATTGATGAGCTTGAAATTGATGACCTCAAAGTTGTCAAGGCCAATCTCAGTAGAAGCAAAACATCATATTGATGTGAATCTCTTTGAGCATGTAGCAGATAATCTAAAGGAACGAATGCTCAAGGATGGAGAAGATAAGGCAGCCCTCAAGGCGGAGATTCGACAATTGCGGAAATATGTTTCCAATCTTCTTCATGGCACTTCACAGGCCACTTTGTTGCTTCCAAAAATTCTGGAGTCACCGGTAGATCAGTATCAGCTGAGTCAGTTGGTCATATATGGGAAACATATGCGAGATTGGATAGATGAATTCATCATTAGGGAAGATTTATTCTTGCAGAGATATACCAATTGAGGTATAACACCCATGATCTTCGCCAAGGGATTCAAGGGTTTGAATAGTGTATGGTAGAAGTGAAACCAATGCATGAGATCATCATTTTCGACTTGAGGATGGCTTATGATTCAGTCATTACAGAAGAACATAAGAAGAAGATTTTTGCTTGGAGAGAACAACACCTCTTCAAAGTAAAAACCTATGAGAGAATATCCGTAGAATTGGCTGAGTATAGATATAAGGTTGCTAATATCCTCAAGTTCATTAGCACATTTGTTTCACAGATCCGTTGTCAATATTGTGATGATGGCACTTTCTTTGATCTCGGTGAAGTGCAAATAGAGTTTTAGAATCTTGTCCATGGCAGTTTTAATAGTGATCCTGTTGTTGGCAAGATGAATCATGTTGCCACAATGTTAGCAAAATTTGATAAAGCAACATAAGAGGTGAAGGAATTTCTGAAGTTGATTGTAGATGGTGAGGAGATGCTAGAAAAGCAGAATATTGTTTTGGATAGTATTGGTACTCCCGATAAGGAGGCAGTTACTAGCTTTTTGGAGGATATAGTTTCCCAAATTATCAATGAGTGAGTCACCTTTTTGGGGCAGTGAAGATTTCCAAGAATAGAACTAAAAGCAGCAGTTAGCACCATGGCTTTTTTGAGTTTAACTTTCTATTCTTGTTTCATGCTTATCTATTCTTTGTAAAATGGAAAAAATCAAATGTATAGTTGGAACTTTCTTTGCTTTTAAATTAGTTAATTGATTTTAGCAAGTGGTTAGTTAGTTGTCTTGTGTTAGTTTTAGAAATAAATCTTGCGAGTTGGCAAGTCTAGTTAGCTTAAAGCAAGGAGATTTTAGGGTTACCTACTCTTTGTTTGTGTATAAACAAGGGCAACTTTGCTCATTATTTTCTAATTGTTATTGCAAAAGCTAAATTGCAAGCATGTCTTTGCTGCAAATTGTTGTTCAGTTTCCATTCAACTTGTGTCAAGTGTAATTTGGTGTTTGATTGCATATTGTAAGCCTGCCTTTGCTACAATCTGCTGTCCTAGAAGTGTGCTGCTGTTAGAAATTGAGAAAAGTGAAAACTGCTCTGATTTACTTGCTCGATCTCTTTCAGTATCTTGTCTTATGCGTTTTCCCTGTATAATCTTTATTTTAGCTTACATCTTATAAGTACGAGTCTTCAGGTGTGATCTGGAAGTAAGTTTATTTAAACTTTTGTGTTAATCAAATCATTCCTCATTTACTTCTGACTCTCAAGCTCTGAATTTACTTGAGTTGTCAGAAGCATCTATAGTTTAGGCCTAGTTGTAGTTTGAAGTTTTGGGAAAGAGAAAGCCTCAGCTACGATGCAAAGAGTTTTATAACCTTGTGCTCTTAGCTGAGAATAAAAAGATTGGCAGTAGTTTAGTATTCTTTCTAAGCATCATCAGCAAAGAGGGAGCTTCCCCTCCTAATTTGAAGATCAGTTTAACTGTGCATAGTTGTGCATTTCTAATCCGCATTCTAGAGGTGTGAATTAAAAAGCCAACAATGGGGAAGTAGTGGCCTTGGCAGCAGTTGTCATGTCCCCCGAAATTGTAGCATTGAGATACGAAACATTGAAAACAAGATATTTAAAATACATAAACATTAACGATTTAATATTATTATAATTATAATTATCCAAGATAATATTATACTTATAAATATAAAATATAATATTGTAATTACCAAAATATAAATACTAAATATTATAATCATTATATTAATGAGAAATACATAATATATATTGACAATTCATTGTTATTATTATAATACAAATAACTTAGCATCCAAAATAAAATAATAAAATAAAGATAATCTAAAATATCATTACAAATTATAATTATCATAATATGAAATAGAACAATTAATATTAGATATCATAATAATAAAAATAATAATCTTCACAAGAACTAATATAACCTAAAATAACTATAGTCAATATATCTAAGGGTATCGATTCATTATACTATAGAAATCAGAACATGGCAAATGCAGCAATTTCTTCTATGGCAAGTCTACGATAGCAATAAGGGATAATTTTAATAACCTTAAATTGATTAAAGCAATGCCAAGAATAATGTAAGATATGACAGTATTAATTATTACAGAATAACCAAACACTACAGCCACCTATTAAACATTATCAAGAGCAACGTTGAAGAGAAGAGAAGCGATTATTATTTACAAAGAGGTGCAATCTTTAAAGTGGTAGCCCTTGATCTGATCAGAGGTATTAAAGTATTAAATGAGGAAGGCTTCCAAAGGAGGGGCATGGATGAAGCATGAGAAATATAGGAATAAAAGAAAAATTGCATACTTTTGGGAAGATCTGCTAAAGATGTGAAATATGGAATCAATAGGCATGCTTACTGTTTGTATTATAATATGTTCATAGTTCATAGAATAGAATCAGTAAATTCATTTATAATGGTTTGCTTTCAATCATAATATGTTCAGAATTTATAAAGTAGAATCATAGGTGCATTCTTTATTATTGTTCATTGTTATTTATTATTGTTTATTATTTATTATTTATTGTTTATTTCTGATTATGATATATTCAGAAATTTATATACATATGTACACTGTTAATCTGTTTATATTATGATATCCATGTTCCATCATGGTAGGGAAGAAGGATTGCAAAAGGGGGAATTCATGTAATGGAGCCTCCTAGATACGCCACCTGAGGGTGGGATGAGCCCATGAGGGCCAAAGGGGTACTGCCTTTGGGATTAAAGGGTACTCCCTTTGGGTCTAGGTTGGCCTCCACTAGATATGCCATCTAGGGGTGGGACATGATGAGCCCATGCGGGCCAGAGGGGTTCTGCCTTTGGATCAAAGGGTGCTGCCTCTAGGTCTAGTTCAACTATGGGATCCACCATTGTAATCTTACCTTCCTACCATGGTGCAACATGAAGGGGGGATCAATTATGGGGAATGTTGGGTATGATGCCTAGTATAAATTTACTCATACTTAATTCCAATGTTCAATATGGAGTACTAACATTCTAATTGTAAACTAATCTTGTGATTGATCTCTAACTTGTATGCAGGAACTAAATCAAGTTAAGGTATTCCCCTAGCCCTTGATTAGGGAGTTGGTAATTTAGCGTGAAATTAGCATAATTCCTATTAGGGACATCACAAGTAGAGTGAATTTAGTATCATTCCAATTAGTGACATTACAACAGTTCAACACAATGTTACTATTTTTGGCAATGGTGGCAGTTGCAGTGGTTGGCGTCTTGGTATTTTTAGCAATGGCTTTTCCAACGTTCTTGGAGTTCAGAAATGGAAATATAGCAACTTAAGTTATTAAGTTCGAAAAGGAAAAATATAAGATATAACTTAAGTTATTATTGGATCATTTTGTACCCCACGTCTAGATTCAACAACTTTTAAGTTATTTTTAAAAAGGGGAAATTATATTTCCTAAGTTGGACGCCCAAATGGAGGGATAAGTGAAAATTAATTAAATATTATATTTTCTCAAGGGGGCGTCCCATTTGGAGGGAAAAGCAATTTCAAAATTGAATCTTTAATCTCTATATAAGGCTCATTGTGCTCTCATTTTCATTATGTTGATTGATGATAATGAAATGCTATTGGAGTGAGGATTGAATCCCCTCAAAGGCTTTGGAGATGAAAACCTTCAGAGTTGCTCTAGTTTTGAAGTTGAGAGATACTCCCTACCCGGACACCGGAGTGGTTTCACTGCAGGAGTCACCATTGGAGTTATTGGTGAAAGATTTTCAGTTTTCTTTCGTTTATGGATTGTTTTGATATCTTGTAGCCATGTTTTGTTGTGTTAACTCTTCTTGCAATGATTTGGAAGCGTTTTGGAGTATATTTTAGGAGTTTTTTGATTGCTGGTTTTCTTTTCCTGCCCTAGGCCGTACCACATGGTTTGCACTTGTAGGTTGGAGATCTTTGTATCATTTTGTTGGCATTGAAGCAAGAGAACCTACATCCTTGGGCACCCCTTCTCGCCCAAAGGCAGAATTTTAAGCGAAGAGTTTGATTTTTAAATGCTAGTCGCCCACTAATGGAGGCCGTACAACCCAGTTGTAGGGTGTTTGATGAGTGTGGGTTGCTGTTTCAGTCTTGTGGGGGTTGCTAACAAGCTGAACTTGGACGCCTAGCATAGTGTTTCACTTTGCAAGTTGTTCGGCGTAATTCCACAGAGTGTTGGAGGAGTTATGATGTTTTTAAGGTTGCTGATTTGAGTTTCAGATCTGCTGTTCATGCGTATCAGACCTGTTGCAGCTTGCAGTTTGTCCTATCATTGACCTTCATTGGGCCAATCTTGAGGTATACTTGTTCTATTTTGTTGGGGTCCTCACATATTTACATTCTGTATTTGTAACATCATCTATAGTACCGTTGGTGAATGCTCTTGTATTTGTTTTTGATACTTACTCCACTGAACAAGTGGTTGCTCCCGTTGAATAAGTGGTCGAGCTTTGCTTTATGTACTTCTTACTCTCATTGAATAAGTGATCGAGTTTTTATAATTCCTTTCTTGTACTTCCCACTGAATAAGCAAATGTTTACTTCATGCATTTGGTTTTGATTACTCATCCCATTGAAGAAGTGCATAGAGGGATTCATTTGTAAGCCTTCTCACCGTATGCTCTCACCTTGCCTACATTGGGATCTGGTTGATCAGAAAGTGGGAGGTTTTTACTTTCAGTTAGCTTGTTCTTTACATGCAATGCAAGATCCCCTTTCTACCCTTTTCGCTCACCTTGCTCACACTAGGATCTAGGTGATCTGAAAGTGAAGGATTGCTTATTCAGTTGCTTATCCTTGGTTTTGGCGAACGCTAATGGGTGAAGTTTTGACAAAGAAAATTAAGGGTGGGTTATTACAAATAATTAGGCCCTAACTATTTTTTTGCCAATATGTTTGCTTGTTTTTTCTTCAATAAATTTTATTTGAGCTTCAAATGCCTTTGTTTTCCCCTTGTTTGAATTGGAAAATGGAATGAATAACATTTAGAAGTGATGTCGGTCATTTTTAACGTTTTAGGATTAGTATATTTTTTTCACTTTTCCTTTTCTTTTTCCAACATTTTTGCCTCAGTTCTTTGCTAGTTGTTGGTGTTTCAATTTGCACCTCTGGAATGCAGATTAGAAACAAACAACTATGCATAGTTGAACTGCTCTTCAAATTAGTAGGGGAAGCTCCCTCTTCGTTGATGATGTTTAAAAAAGAATACTAAACTATTGCCAAATTTTTTTGTTCTCAGCTAAGAGCACAAGGTTATAAAATTCTTTAAGTCGCACCTGAGGTTTTCTCTTTTCCAAAACTTCAACTACAACTAGGCCTAAACTAAAGACGCTTCTAACAACTCAAGTAAACTTAGAGCTTGAGAATCAAAAGTAAACGAGGAATGACTTACACAAAAGCTAAACTAAACTCACTTCTAGATCACACTTCAAGACTCATTGTACTTAAAAGATGTAAGCTGAAATAAATATTATATAAGCAAAACACATAAGACAAAATACTGAAAGAGATTGAGACAGTAGATCAAAGCAAAGTAGGCATGAGATTTGTTTCCTCAATTTTCCAACAGCAATTACACTTCTGGGACAACAGATTTGTAGCAAAGACAGGCTTACAGTTTAGTTTATCAAAACCAGATTACACTTGACACATTGAACATTAATCAACAATATTTGCAGCAAAGGAAGATTTGGTAAACTTGCTCTTACACAAAGTGAACAGATAATTTAATAACAAAGTTGTGGCAAAAGTAGGCTCAACAATTTGTTAACACAATAATAGTTAAGAAAATAATGTAAGGCTGCCCCCTCTATTTATACACAAACAAGGAGAGTAGGTAACCCTAAAATATCCTTTCTTTAAGCTGACTAGACTTGCCAACTCGGCCAAACTTTTATTTCTAAAAAACTAACACAAGACAACTACCTAACCACTTTGCTGAAAAACAAAAAGCGTGGAAAGTTCCAACTATACATTTGATTTTTCCTATTTCACAAAGAATAGATAAACATGAATAGCAAGAACACTTGAGAAGGCATCGAAGTTAATCGGCTGCTTTAAGTTCTATTCTTGATATCCTTATGCCCCAAAAGATGAATCACTCATTGATAATTTGGGAAACTATATCCTCCAAAAGTCAACCCTCTCATTAAGAGTAATCGATACTATCCGCAGCAATATTTTGCTTTTCTAGGATCTCCTCACCTTCTCGCGAATCACCTCATAAATTCCTTTCATCTCTTCCTCCTCGCTTTATCAAATTTTGCTAACATCGCGGGCAACATGATCCATCTTGCTAGCAACAGATCACTGCTAAACTGCCACAGATAAGATTCTAAAGTCATACACTTCACCTAGATCAACAAAAGTGCCATCTTCATGATGATATTGACAAGGGATTTTATAAATAAATGCTTATGAACTTGAGGGATATCAACAACTTTTTGTCTATATCTAGCCAATTCTTCAAATATACTCATAGGTTTTTTCTTTTTGAATAGGTGT
>VDFB02169097.1:0-21990 GCA_007258455.2 Sequoia sempervirens
AAAAAAATAGAAAAAAAGAAAGAAAAGAAACCAAAATCGAAAAAAGAAAACAAAAGAAAAAGAAAACCATCTAACCTAGAAACTAACACTAACCAATCCTAATCCTAAACTGACTCCAAAACTGAGCTCTACAAACATAAAATTGTGAAAATTTGTACATCCACCTGACTTATTTTTCATTATGTGCAAAAGTCTTAATTTGCTAGGTATAGTTTCGAACCTAGCAAGCTTATCTTTATACTCATAAATGTAAAGTTTATGTGCAATAAATTCATTCTGAAGGTACAAAGTTTGAAATATTAACAGTTGTGGGTCCTCAGCCTTGTCATGATTTACCCACAAACACATTTTATTATCCCCAACGTCGTAATCAAATTGAAAATCATTAAAACACAGAGGGTAATGAAAAGATACCACCTGATTTAGAAGACCTTCAGTTGTTGATGTAGGATCATGTTGTACAACATCCTTCTCACGAGGTCTCAATTCATGGAACACCACTCCATTTGGCTCTGGTACATGCATGTCAACTAAAGGGCATCCATTAGTGGTATATCATTATTATGTAAGATGTCACAACAAGATTTAAAATTTGCATGCATATCCTTATCATTATTGGTTTCAAACATCAAACCAGTATGCTTGATTTCACCAGGATTATCAACCTCAATCACATTCTCAACAACATAGACTTTACCAAGTACATGGTCAACTTCCACAACTTTTAAATCAATTTGTTTAACAAATCCCTTACCTATTATGACACTCTCCCCTTCTAAAAGGAAATTAGAGCATCTTACCTCTCAATGTGAACCAAGAGGATGAATCTTACATGGATCGCCTAAAGTGAGGTTTGTTATGCAGCTCGAATATGGATGTACCAACATTTATGTACTCCACTCAGATGTCAAGTCCCAGATTCTTTCAATCTCCTCAGATGGACTGAGTAGCGAATCATCTCCATTATCTACTTGTGAAGTCTGCGAACCCCTCTCCTCCAAAGATGAAGCATCGATTTTAGTAACTTCTTCAAAAAATTCATTAAAGTGTACAAAATCATACCCATGAAAGTATTTCTTTGCTTCTCATTCCTGCATATCATCAACAAGAGTATGTAAGCCAACATTAAGTTCATCACTGTTAAGATAAAATTCATTAGTGCATGCTAAGCAAGGACTTTCTTCAAACAAATCGTTATAATAAACAAAATCAAAACCAAGAAGATGTTGCCCCATTTAATTCCCTTCAGCATGTTGAAGCAATTCAATTTCTGAGGCAGTCATCTGGCAGTCCACTTGACATTTTTCTGCTTCATCCAGTTGAATCTCATGGTTCACTCCTTGCTACAACCAAACAGTAATTTCATCAATGTCAGTATCTTGATTAGCATTGAGATCCAACTTATTTTTCTGACAAGGGTAAGTTTGATCTAATTAGGAAGCTCTTGAATAACTTGAACATTCATTTGATATCCCTCCTTTGAAGAATCAAATTGGAATTCAAATTCATGTCCTTCACCACGAGATTCATTTGCAATCTTATCCAAAAGTATGTTGTTCTTTGGTTCAATCTATTAATTATTCAAATCAGCAGAGTCGTTTTCCTGTGTTAACTCATCACAAGGTGTTTCTTCCTTATCCACCATCATGAAAGAATCTATGAACACATTGATAAACTCATTTTCCACATTGAGTGAATTTTTGCAAGGTAGAGAAGCTTCATCAGTTTTTGAATCCATCTCGATGCAAGGATCAAGGTCATCAAATGATGGGGAAGAGTTCAGCATGTTCTCACAGTTACTATCATCATTTTGGATGGAGTCATTATCATTTTCATGTGTGCTAACTGTTTCATCTCCCTCATCAAGTGGATACGTACTCCAGGGATCTTCCATAAGTATTTATTCAACAACAATCAGTTGTCTAAAATATAATTCCATCCTACCCAGAAAAACATGGCAATCCATCTGGGAATGTTGATTTGTCCGATGTATCCTACATCCACTTGGCCTAACAAGTTCTAATAGCTTAAAATCTCCTAATTCTTCCAATTTCTTTTTTAATCGATTCTACAAACATGGGATATCCAACCAACATGAACCACACTTCTTTGTCCATCGCTCATCTTGTTGTGCATCTTGCTCAAAAAAATTATTCAAAGCATTGGAGGGAGATTCTTTAGTTGCTGATTTTTCATGACAACAGTCTTGTGTTAATACCTCATCTCTTTCAATATCGTCGTTAGTACTAACATTTCCAACAAAATCAAATTCTAGCTTGATATTTCCATTATGCATCAAATTTAAATCTGTTTCACATTCATTTTCAAATAAAACATCAAAATGATATATTTGTTCATCAAGTCTTTAACTTACAACTTCATTATGATGTAATGGATTATGTGTTGGAGTCTAACCAAAAAAAGATGATATAGTCACAACTTCATTGGCAGGTGGAATACTTACCTCTGCCGTTGGCTTTTGCAAAGCCTGACTTTTCATGTGGGTAGGCGTTGTGGGTAAACCAATGCAAAGATGAGAAGAGTGGCAGTTTTTGAGTACAAGAGCATTATAGTTCTTACTTTGATTATGCATGTTTCTAACGTCTTGTCCAGATTGTGCCAGCAAGAGAGCTTTGCTAAATGCATCCCATATGGTGATAACTTCACCACAACATTTAATTCTTGCTACCAATAAAGTATTCAAACCCCAATAATAATGCTCTTTTACCACACGATCATTAATAACCAGATCTGAATCTTCAACTCACTTAAACATAAGAAGGAATCTATGATTGAATTGCATAATTGATTCATATGGTGCTCTTTTCATGGCTTCAAATTGGAGTAATGGATTTCACATACGTGCATAAGGATCAAATTGATGTAAGAATAAGATTTTTAACTCCATCCACAAACAAATAGAATTTGGTGGAAGACTAATGTACCATTATCGTGTTGTACCTTGAAGTGTTTTGATGAATAGTTGACAAGTGATATCTTCATGTTGAACCCTAAGAAAATTTAATTAATCCCTACTAACTGTAACATGATTTGAAGCTTTTTGTCCATTGTCAAAAAATAAAGGAAGCCTGCTATGTATGTGATATGAAATTTCATGAATAATCCCGAGGATATACAAAGGGCTATCCATCGGAGCTGGGTTTTCCAAGATCTAACCCACTCCCATACACAACAATCCAAAATTGCTCAAGTGGCCCTCCTTCTAGCACCAATTTGTTGATGGCCAAATTGACAATACAACATGCAAGCAAGATGTAATCACCTTACCTCTCCTGAAAAAGACAAACGATTGTTTAATCGATCACCTTCGAAGGTCCTAGATGTTGGGTCACAACGTTGTTGTTTTATTGAGTAGTCAATGAGGCTGTAATGTTCAAAGAGCCTACTGGTTATTGAGATTTTTGGTTGCTACAAGATCAAAATCCTATCTAAACCTACTCTAATCAGGGGTAAAAAAAGGAAAAAGATAGATCAAGGACGTAAGAGAGAAAAGAATGTTGATTCATTCAGTTAAACATACCTGTTACTCTCCAAGGAATTCCTAAACTCAACTGTAGAATAAATCAACTTGTAATCAATACACATTAATTCATAGTGCAAATATTAATAGCAGATTGCAAATCACAATTTGAACAAAAGAAAAGATAAAGCTTCAAATCAAACAATTAACCAAATAAATATCATTCCAGAGTAAAACATGAAGCAAGTTTAAATCTGGTTGTTTCTACTGTGATGAGACAGATAAACAACATTTACAATTCTGGCAAATTCACCAGTGTACAGAAACCGGTATCTTCATATCCACCCAACTATGCTAAGAATGCAATAAAAAAATGTATCATCTAGCCTACTACTAAATTCTAATCAACACAAAATGTCCAACTCCTTTTCCTAATATTCTAACTGATTTTCCTTAAATTCTAACCCTTTCAAATGAGCTTGATTTGATAATATATAGCCCAATAATTCCATAATTTCTCCTCAAAATGACTACATGTAGCAACAACTTTCTTCATGTTTGTAAATTTTCATAAAAGAAACTTTATGTTTCTAGTTTTAGTTTGGCTTCAGTTAACTTTGATTGGCTTTGGTTGACAGCTGCACTTTTTAGTTTGACCTTGAGTTATTCGTCTTGCATGATGTAAAGTAGTGTAGTTTCTAGAAATTGTGTCAAGCAATCCCACCATACATCTAGTTCACTTCCAGTTCAAAAAGGTGTCCGCAAAACATAAAACAAACTAATTAATTTATAAAACTAATTAAATCATAATTAATTTCAAATTTGTAACTTAGGGGAATTTTTAGGTTAGCAGATTAGAGCATAAAATAAGATAACCCAAAGCAAACAATGGAGCATAAAGGAGTAAATAACACGAAAACAAGAAAAATATTACCAAATGTCTTCAACCTCCATGAATCACCTTCATTGCACCTTCTCCATTTGTTGTAAGTAGATAATTGCCCTCAGATTTAGGATGAGCAACCTATGACTGACAATGTCCTAAGCAAATATTGAAGGATTCACAAATGGCTGCAAGTGTATTCCGAAAATACTCAAGCATGAAGTCAAGAGATGACAAGATGTGCAAATGAGACCAAAATTGCCTTTTTATAGAAAAGTCAATTTTAGGTGAATGGCCTAGATTAAAAGTTGAGTGATGCCCTAAAATTAATGGCTGATATTGAATGTGGCAACCCACAATCAGGGTTAGGGCAGCATTAGGGTAAATTTGAAATGAGTGGCTAAGATTTGATTTTAGAAATTCAAATCAATGGATAGGGTTGCATGTGACAAGAGTAAATATGGGCACGAAAAAAGAAAGAGCTAGAGAATCAAATAATTATTTTAGAATTATTTGATTTAAGAAGGAAAGTTGACTTTTTGAATTAAAAATTAATTTAATTCAAAAAGTGGCGGGGTCATGTGACATGAAATTAGAAAATGGACAATTTTAAATAAATGCCTTTACTTAAAATTAGGAAAAGCCAAGGTGGATAGTAATTAAACAAATCAAAAAGATTTATTTAATTATAAGAGGACATGAGAATTAATGATGTATTTAAATAATCAGGGAAGAATTAGTAGATGAAGGGAATAATTAAATAAATTTAAGAATTTATTTAATTATGGAAAACACATAAGGCATTAGTGATATATTTAAATTAAATAAATATAATTTATTTATTTAAATAGTCAAGAGGAATAAAATATGAATTAATTAAATAATTGAAATTATTTAATTAATAGTTGAAACTATACCATAAAACATAATTAAATATTTTAATTATGTTAAGAAAATATGAAAAATAAAGTTCGGCTAGGTCAATATTATGTGTCTACATTTTGCCCTCTTTGTCATAATGTAGTTTATGCTTTGTTGTGACAAAGAAAATAAGTCAAAAGTATGCCCTAGTGAAAAATAGGATGATGAAGAATGATGAGGAGGTAATGATATGCCCCCTTGAGAGGACAGGAGGGTTCAAAGAACATGAGTGTGCTCTTGAAATGGATGAGCAGACTAGAAGATGAAGAGATAAAGAAATGTTAGTGTGAAAGATATGGATGACGTAGATGCAGACTAGAGGAAATGTTAGAGGGAAAAAAAAGAAGGGTGGGATGGGAAAGAAGCCTTCAATACTTGCCAAAGAACTAATAGGCATTGCTTGAATCATCATTGGGCATTAAAATGACACAAATGGACAACAAACACCATGGTATGACACTTGGAACAAGGTGTGCAGGTCATCCACTTGCAAACTAAGAGCAGAGTTGCAAATAAAGAGATGTCCTAACTTGTACTAGGGTCATGTTACTTGATCTTTTTGTCCAAGACACACCAAAGACAACAATCAAGGAAAAATAGGTCATGAGACATCATTGCACCTCTAAATCCTTCATGGGACATCCTTGAGGTAGCTAGTAACATGACCAAGAGACAAAATAATAAAAAGATAAGACAAAATAGACCAGCAAAATGAATAGCCATTCAATATGTTTGCCAATATTTGTTTGTCAAAGATTGATTGCATGATAGTTTTACAATTTGACAATTTTATGATTTCATAGTTTGATAATTTGACAATTTGCTGATGCTTATTGTCAGGAAGGAAAAATCTTGAAAAGGAAAATGATGTTTTGACGAGGAGGTCAGAGGATTGAAGGACACATCTTGGAAGGACCATAAGTGGCTGAAGTTGACATTTCTTGTACTAATTTGACTATCATTTATATGACTAATTGGACTATATTGTCTATTAGTTCACAATTTAAATGTTGACGTTTCAAATGATTGTTTTTTGTCCATGTGTGACTTATTTGACTGACGCGACGAATGCTAAAGGACTGACCTAGGGAGCCTTGGGGCTGCATCGACAGATGGCCTTACCTACGTTTAGTCGCAAAGGCAATGTAGTTCGACAATGACAAAGACTGACTGACTTTGACTCTATTTTTAGGATTTTTGAGTGATATCTAGATGTTTTTGTGTTTTTGACATGTTTTTATTTTTTTGGATTTTTGAGGTTTTTATGATTTTTTTGTCTTTTTGTCGTTTTATGATTTTTGTCTTTTGTCGTTTATGATTTTTGACGTGGGAGGTTGCATAACATGATTGGGTGGATTTTTGTTCAGGGCTGAATTGGATGATGGAGTATCCTTAGACCATTTGACAAGGGAAAACCAAGATTGGTGACAAACATGAAAGGATGATAGGTGGCCTTGGTAAAATATAAGAGACATGAGACTAGAGGAATTGTCAAATGATCTTCAAGGACTATGTTGCATAAGGATGATGAGGTTATGAAAGTAATGACATGATATTTTGTGAATAGTGTATGACCAAAGGATAAACATGTCAATAATTTTCCCAAAGCATGATTTATGTTTGCATGTTTTATGTCAAGACCAAGGTAGGTGGGAAAAATGGATGGGAATGATATGGAGTAAATGGATGAATGTAAATGTCATGATGAAGGCATGGGAGATGAGACAACTTGCCCCCAAGTGTAAAATTCTACATAGATAATTTCCCATACACATGGTGCCTATTTGCCAGGTTTTCATCATGGTACTTATCCAAAGCGCCATAAGAATGGTTTTCACTATTGGACGAAATTTTTCTCTTTACTATTTTCTTCACTTCTCTTTTTTTTTGTGTCACCAAGATGCCTGTTTTCTAGGTTTTCATTAGGGTGACAATTTTTTTTATTTTTCATTTTTTTTGTATTTTTGATATTTCTAGATGGCCTTGATGCTTTAGATAATCACTGGTTGTTCTAAACCCACAAAGGATGTTGATGTATAGACTGGTGCCATGATATGCCAATAATGACTTTTATGAAGCAGTTGTCTTGTCAGGATCATAGTGCTTGCATACAACTGATTGATGTCATTGTGATCCTTTCTCATACTAGAGTTGGCCTTATCAGAATATACACATCGTGATAGAGTGCCATGAGAGTCCTTATGATAAAGAGTTGCTACCAAGATACGATGGATTTGTAACATGGTACTTTTGGACTTTAGGCGAGATGTAGGACTATGATGGATGATGGTAGATGTGGGGAGGATTGTTTGGACATTTAGATGGATAAATTTTTATTTTCCAAACTTGGGATATTGGATGACGGAGTTTGGAAAGTTGATTGGCATAGCGTTTGGAACCATGAATTTTAGGTGCCTTACTTGATGACCATTTTGAAGGAGCTGAACATATATTATATGTGGGAGTCCTCTTTTCTTGTGGCTCCACATTTTGATTGATTGGAATATTGTCTTTGCTTGATCCATTTTTCTTTGGGATCCATTTCAACTTCATTTTCCCACTTGGATTTTTGTTTGATTCAATGGCCTTTGACATTTGATTTTGAACTTTTCATTTGTAAGAATTTTGTTTTTGTTGGTTCTAAATGGAAAGTTTATTCATGTTGGTATGATGGTTTATGGTGTGGATGGGAGGAGTGTTGGCAACAATCTTATGAAAAGGATTACTCATGGGACCTATTTTCATGTTTGTATCAGATAAAGTTTCCCCCAATATCGAGAAGGTACCACTAACATCATTAGATTTTCTGACTGAGGAATAGCCAAGACCTTGATGTCTATAATTTGCCTAAACTTGTACTGGTTGTAGAATTCCTTGCTCGTGTAGGCCTAGTCCTTTTCCTTGATATTGCATGCTCTGACAAATTCTATTTGCAATGGGGTATTTGTCATTTTGGAAGCAAGATGCAAACCCATCATTGTGTATGCAAAAGTTGTTACTTGGAATCTTCTCTTTTGCAAGAAAGCCTACTTTGATAAAAATGGATGATCCTAGTTGATAGGATGTCTTAGCTTCAGTGACATGTGTGATAGCTTTCTTATTGATATCTTGGGTCCGATCTTGTGACATGTCAAATTCAGATGATGCTATAGGTGCTTCCAAGTCGATGTCAACAACATCTTTATGATCAGTGTCGTAGAGTCTAGTGAATTCGGCTATAGCTTGATCATTTGCAAAGATGTCTAGAGTAGGAGACTCTTGTTCTAGAGGGAGATAATCTATGTGTCCCATGGAGGCAAGTGTCTCATTTTGGGAAATGGCGATATTCGGAGCCGGGATAGGGTCATTGTCAAGTGTTTAATCATGAATGGCGTAAAGGTCAAGGAGTGGATCGTTTTGGACTTCTTGATTAATGGTAGTGTCTTGGTCGAATAAGGGGTTGTCTTGGACAACATGACTGGGAATGGAATTTTTGTCAAGGATAGGTGTATGTTGGGTGCCATTATTATCTAGAAGGACTTCTTGAATGGACTTAAGGATGGGGTCATGGAATGGACTACTTTGATCTTGACATGAAGGTGAAGCCATAATGTCATGCTTTGGAATTTCTTTTTGAGATGTATCCTCAAGTTTATTAAATGGGATATGAATTTGGATATCATGACGAGATGTATAGGATGTAGAGTCTTGGTATGGATTAATGAATGGTGGACTAGGAGAGGATGTCGTGTCTTGGAATGGGTTAGTGGATGAAGGATTAGGATAGGACATGGAAGTTTGAAAGGGGTTGAGAGGTGATGGACTCAGATAGGATGTAGATACTTGGAAGGGATTTGTGAATGAAGGACTATAATATGACATGGAGGTTGGGAGGGGGTTAGTGGATGGTTGATTTCCCTTGTCAAGGTTAGGATAAGGGTGATAAGTGGACGTTTGTAGTGGATTAATGGCATGGATTGTGCTAAGTCTTGCTAGTGAGGGTAGATGACTAGGACTTATGGTTTGTTGGTAGGAAAGGCCTTGATTTTTAGATAGGAGGAATTGTATTTTGAAGTCTACGACTTGTTGGTATTTTCCATGATGGAGTAACTGGTATTCAAATTGACTAGCAAGGATATCAAGGTGAATTAAAGACATGATGGTGAAGTCTAGAGAATGACAATGCAAAGATATTACTATTGTTAAGGCCAAATGACAAACCTAAAGGTGCAATGGTTGAATGGTGAATCTATTTGGCATAGAGATTTACTAGAAAAGAATGTCTAAAAACTGATTGAAAATGTTTACTCTTGCGTTTGGATAGTGATAGTGATTTTTATGAATGTCAGGAAAATGCGTCGTTTGAGGTGACAAATGTGTTGCAAGGTGTCAAATGTGTTGCAATTTGGAAAGTTGTGTTGTTTAAGGCAACAAATGTGGTGCAACAGGTCGATTGCATTGTTTTGGACAACAAATGCATCACATAATTTTAGATGCGTTGTAGGCCTAGGTCAATTTTATGTGTACAAAATTATTTCAATCAAACGTGAATAAAATTTCAATATACATAATTGAAATAATAAACTCCCTTTTAATAGTAATGTTTTTAAGATAACGCTAATATAATGTTCTTGTGTGTATTCAACATTCAACACCATTTCTGAATTTGGTAGTAACTATAGAACACAAAATGCATAGTTAATTAATGCATAAAATTAACTAATCAATGCCAAATTTCAATTAAATGTAAATAAACTTTAAATTATAGTTATTAAAATAATAACAATAAAACCCATTTAATGTTATTTTAAAATAAAATAACATCAATTTAAAGCTCTGCCTCCTCTAATCTTGGCACCGTTGAGCACCTGCACATATCAAAAAAGATCTAATTACTTGATCACATTATGTAAACACATAATAAATTAGTAAAATTAATCACTTCATAATTTTGCCAAATTCATTATGTGCATGTTTTGCAACAAGTGCCCTCAATAGATCATCCTCCTTTAGGATATTCAGTTAAACAATTCATTTTCCCAATGTATTTGTTTGGAGGTTCTAAAGCTTTTCAACAAATTACCTTTTGTGCACACCCAACAACCATTTCATGAGATTGCACTTATTAGAGGCATTTTGTCATACAGTTCACTAGCATAGTTGATGCTGCTACATTTAACATAGATGTATACCAGGGCAGATTTGTATAAAACCTCAAAAGCCTTTTCAACATATTCACTTTATTTTGTGCAAAGTTTGAGATCTTTTCACTTCCATGCATTGGGATCTCTTTGAGTTTCTCCAATAGTTTGTGCCATGTTTCCACCATTCACATGAATGTCTTCTAAGGCATTTGCTTGAATTTCCAAATCCTTTTCATCATTTTCATTCAAATGACTTCACACTTTGCCAATCGTATTTTGCACAACAGTCTCTAAACCCTTATCGCCAAAGTCTTTTATGCATTTCATTCAATGAGATGGTGTCACTTTTAGGCACATTGTCAAACATTTCATTTTGCCTTATTTGGGCTTCCCTATTTGCCGCGCCTATCAATAGCATTCGCTTGAAAGTTTCTAAAGCCCTTTTTTAAAAATATTTATTTTGTGCACATTCTCAACCATCATATTTATGAGTTTTTGTTTCCTTGAAAGGAATTCCATCATACAGTTCATGTGCATTTTGTTGAACAGTTGATGCACTTTGGTTGTACTTCACACTGTTGCGCAAACCCTGCAATCGTAGCATTCCCAATTTGTTAATATCTCTATGAGACATTTTACACTTCAGGCTATATCAACGCTTCCACATTTCTTTGCAGCGTCTTTCTTTGATCGGAGTTTGGGAGCGGATTCAATTTTGGACCATGACATTTAAATGTGCTACGTCTAGTGTCTGTTCGGGACCTGATCCCGAGGAGTTTCTCTTTGTGCAGGAGCGGAATTCAGGAATGCACCGTACCTGTGAACTTTATTTTGCTATGTCTAGTTTCGGTATTCCACCCGAATCTAAAACCCGATAGATATTTTCTTTATTTCACTTTTCACCTTGGGAGGTGGGATCGCGGTGATACCAAGAATGGAATTAAATTTTTTTTAGCTTCAATGTTCCAAACCCAATGACTATCATTTAAAAACTTCCAACTTTAACCTCTTGTTTCTCGGGATCAGGTTGAGGATAAATTAAAAATGAACCTTGACATTTTGCAATTTTATTTTTACTTTTTTTTACTTTTTAAAATTGTCATTCAGGTCGGGTTTTCACCCAAACCCCAACTTTTAACTTTTTATGATATTTTTATTTATATTTTTGTTTAAAAGTTTTTCAATTTTTAATTTTTTGAATTTTTGAATTTATAAATCTTTTTAAAAGTTAAAAAAGATTTCTTATTAAATCTTATTTTTAAAATTTGAAAGATTAATTAATTAATCTTTATTTATTTAAAAGGTTTTAAAATCTTAATTAATTAAGATTTTATTTATTTAATTTTAAAATCTATTAAAGATAAAATATTTATTTATTTGTATTTTGAAAATGTTTTAATTTTTGTTTTTTTGATTTTTTTGTATTTTTTGTATTTTTAGATTTTTTTTTGTATTTTTTGACTCAAAGACAAAGAATTTGAAAAAGGATGAAGAACTCGAAAAGAAACAAATGGAGAAGATGACGAAAATTAGAAAGACGAACGACACAATGACTGAAGACGAGATGAAGCAAAACAAGCCGGAGATTGGGATCAGGAATAGACCTGACACAAGAACCTTTAAAGAGTGCAAGGTTTCAAGAAAATTATGAAACCCAAACCTGATAAGCAAAAAGCACAATGGACACGAGAATCGAGATTGGGTCAAAACTAGGAATAAGAACCTTGGAAAGGTTCTTGGTTCTAGTGTCAGTTCAATACCCGGTTCCGAACCAGACAAAAGAAAACAAAGAATCGAAGATCAGAGTCAAGGTGGAACCAAAACTTGAAATCCCGAAAGGTGTCAAGTGTCAATTCCATTCTGAAACCAATTCCAATAAAACAATAAACGACAAGCAAGAGGAGATCAGAATCAAGACAAAAATGAGAACTTGAACTTTCCAAAGGTGCAGAGTGCAAGTTCTGGTTCAAAACTCGAATCTGACAAAGAGAAAAAGGAAAAGAAGATGAGGCATTAGAAAAGATGAAAACAAGAACGAAAAAGCGCAAACACAACAAAACCAAACAACAGAATGAAGAAAAATAGAGGGGGTCCCCAAATTTTCCAAGCAAAAAGTTGGGGCATGTATGCAAGGCATAACAGGTGGTGATGAACTTTGTTGTCCAGATTGGTGCTTGTTTGTTGTTGGATGGGACATGCTTATTGTTTTTTGCTTGGTCCCACTAATGTGAGCTCGATGTGGAGGTTGTTGTTGATGCCTTCATGTATTGGATGTTGTTTGCTTCTCTTTTTGTGCTCCACCTTTTATTCCTATTGCAGGTTTTTCCAAAGGATGGTACGACTGTTGGTTCTATTGTTGTGTTGGCTTTCTCCTCGGATCCTATGGAGGTTGATTCATCTCCTATTGAGGTGGAGTTGGGAGGTGAAGGTTTCTTGTTTCCTCAGTGGTTGATCCTTTTTAGGTGGACGCTTCTCCTATGGAGGTGGAGGTTGAGGGTGCTTGTGTTTTCAGGCGACAGTGGAATAGTTGCTCATGACATCCTCTCAGTAGAGGGGAGCTCTCTCCTATTGAGGTGGGGATTGAGTTGGTTTCCTGGTTTGAAAGGTGGCCTTTGTACTCTTTCTGGCCTTATTGCTCCTTTATTGAGATAGGGAGTAGGGTTGGTTTGGTGGTTTTAGAAGGGAGCTATTGTTGCCCTCTCTATTTTGGCTCATTGTTGTTTTCATTGAGCGGATGTTATGCTACAATCTGAGTGGTACAGGTTGATGGTTGCCTGGCTGATTTAGGTGGTTCTCATTTCCTTATAGGGTTTTAAGTCCCTCTCTTTTCTTGGGTTGAAGGTCCCAATCAAAATCTTGCTGTAAAGGGTTCAAGGTCCCTTCAAAACCTTTGTGTAACTTGTGTTGTGTTGTTTTTTCTCTGTTTGTTGCTAGTGTTATTGGGTTGTTGATGGTTTGTGATTTATCTTTTAGCAACATGCTTTGATCGGATAGGGTTTCAGGTCCCTTCAAAACCTATTTGTAATGAGTTTTAGGGCCACATCAAAACCTATTTTCCCCTTATCAAAAACAAAGATGAGCTAATTTAATCCTCAAATTAAATAAAATCCATTATTTTATTTTATTTTTATTTTCAATTGTCGCATACTTTTAAGGGACTTCTAATTTTCTCATCATTTGTCTCATAAAAATCTCCTATGATTCAATGTCTATTATTCTTAAGGAACTTACAAATATCTAATTGTTTGAACTAAATTTTATTTTATTTTCCTTTGTATTCTTCTAAATTTTTATGTGTCCTTTTTAATTAAATTTATCTATTGGTCCAAGAGGTTTAACTATTAGATTCTTGGTCCTTGTTATATGTGCCACCTCTCTCTCCCTCATCCCTACGCTTGGTCTTTTTAGTGAGTTCTTGGTTTGCAACTTATCATTTTTCTCCTTGAGCTCTCAACTATCTTGATGATGGATCATAGAGTGTGATCCAAAACGTTGATGCAATAATTCTTACACAATCGAATCCATAAATCATCTAGTAATAATCAATATGGATTATAGAAACTTGATATCATTAATAATAAAGAAGCTGACACAACCAATGAATCAGCTTTGGAATTCAATTCCCTAGGTATAGCCTCAATGGAGAATGCATCAAAATACTCAGTGCAATCCCACACTTTATTACAATAATGCCTTAACCTCTCATTCTTAATTGTAAAGACCTTACGTACCTTCTTGACAATTAATTTAGTATCACCCAAAACCCATAACATTTTGATTCCCTTTTCTTTCGCTACTAACAACCCTAACAAAAAAGCTTCATACTCTACAGTGTTGTTAGTGTGTGTGAAATATGTAAAGTTAGTATCAACACAAACCTTAATGAAATGATTTACATTAAAGATTCAAAGAAAACAAGTCATTCTAATTTGCAACAAACTAAATCTTTCAAGAATGTCTCATTGTCCTCTATTCTTAATGATTCTTTTAACCTTTTGGCCCTCAGATTTCTATGTGCACAGATGCTATTAGAATGACACTTAAGAAACAAGATTAGTATTCAACATGCAAGCCAACTAAATGCCTACATGAAACTACATGCAAACAATGATGATGAATGCTATGATGAAGGGACGATGGTGATTATGATAAATAAATAAGTGGAGGTGGATGTTATGGTATTGAACTAGAATGATCTATGCATGATTCTACATATGCTCAAATGCAAACTTAAAATGAAATAATCTAAAATGCAACTATGATGCAAGATGGGACATAAAATGCAACTATGATGCAAGAGTTAAAGCTAAGATGTAAATGCAAAGTAAAACATGATGTAAAGACTAGCTATAAGACTCCAAAATGCTCCAAGCTCCAATGATAAAACCTGCATGATAACTTTACTTCAAATGTGGATGAAAAATACAATGCCCAAGGGTTTTATTTATAGCCTTTTCCAAGCATATAATGAGGTGGCAATAATCAACGGTCCAAATTCGAACAAGAAGAATGGATGGTGAAGATGAAGAGAATCAAGATGTTGTCCCCTTGACCAAAGACAACATGCCATTTGGATGGAAGAATCTCTTGACCAATGGGAAACATTCCATTTGGATGGAAGATTCAAGCGTGGGAAGAGAAGACCATGTGCTTCCAAAATTGGTGGAAGTGTGGGAAGAATGAGCCATGTGCTTTTTAAAATGAGTTGAAGATAATTCTAATTAAAAATTAGAGTTATTTATTTTCATGTGACCTTGGTGAGGTGCCACAAAAAGTTGTAGAAATGTGCTTTAATTCCTAATTGGCAATTTAGTGAAGATTAATTAAATAAAACAAGTTTAGGGAACCTTATTTATTTAATTAATTTAGAAGAATATGTTTTAGATTTGGAGAATTTAGAAAATGAACAATATAAATAAATTGAGAATTTATTTATACGTAGTTGAAATATTAATCAAACAACTAGTATTTAATTAATTAAAGGTGATGACCAATTTTAGGTGTATACAGTTAGTATTACCAAATTCTAACTTATATGAGAAAGGGAAGGTCTCACCAGTAGGGGAAATTAGGACCGCACCTGGACATGATCCTAAATTGGAACAACTCTCATTAAATTCTAAAGTCCAAAGTTGAGAAGCTATATCTGGACCAATAATCTTGGTATCTTTATTTGGTTAAAAAAATATATAATTCCCAAATTGTGTTTCTTCAAACAAGATTGTGACCTAGGGTCCTTAGACTTTAATACTATAAATTTGGCCTTTGGCTCTGGGTCTAGACACATCTTCTTATTTTCCATGGGGTTTGTGGCATGAGACCAGTCCATTTGAATTTCACCTCCCAAATCCTTGCAAAAGCTTCTACTCGAAAGCATACTATAACTAGCAGGGATATCAACTACTAGAATTTTTAACTTGAGTCTTTTACCAAGATGAGCTGCAAGTGAAACTTGAGCATCCTTTATCTATCCCACTAGAGGAATCTATTTGGATTTCATGGAATAGCATTTTTCAGAAAGTTTTTGTTAAGGATAATCCCAAAGCTTGAGCCACCTTCGTAGGCATAACATTATCAGAAGCCCCTGAGTCAATAATGTAATTGCTTAACCTATATCCGTTTATGAACAAGGACATATAGAAAGGGTTATATTTTTCTCCAAGATTATTAGATGTGAAACCTTTGTTGCCTGATGATAAGTTGGATGAAGGATCTTCAACATTAACCATCTGATTATCTAGAGCCAAATAATTTTGAAACTCCCAAACTTCACATACTTTACTAACCTATCCAATTCCTTAGGGTTCATTTTTAGATACTTTGTCTATCTATATTTTTGAATTCTTACAAATATCTACTATATTGAAAGAACTGGAAGATTTTTCAACTGATGAGGAATCAAGAACTTTGCAAGTACTTTATATATTTTTCCGATTACCTTGAGAGGGAGTACCATTTTTAGACAAAGTATTAGATTTGGTTAACATACACTTAGGAGCATTTTGTGTACCTTTATGATTTGTATTTTGTTGGCTTCTAGTCAATGTTGCACATGAAGAATCATCTAAAGTAGTATCCTTTTGTGTCATTGTGTAGATCATAAGTTATCCATTGAAACACATATAAATCATGCAATTGATGTAAACAAACACAATCATATATTGGTATCTTGGTTTGAATGTGCTAAAGAAAACTATATCTTCATGTGTTGAGATTTTTTATCCTTCTTTCATCATCATTATATATCGAAGAATACATTATGGTGAAACCCTCGAGCACAATTTATAATAAGTTGTGAAATATTAGTGGTATTTGTGTTACTGCGTGTTCGCTACTAGGTTTTTGTAATTCATTTTCCTTTAATTTTTCTATTTTCCTATATGTACATTTAGGTTAAAAGTATACAAAACCTTAAAATCCCCATAATATGAGGGATCCACCCCTATCAAAAAGTAAAGGAATTTTTTTAGTCCATCAACAAATTATTCAAATAGTGTAATATTTGTCATTTCCCATTGGGCAAGTCACATTGAAATGTGTAGTGGAAATTCTATTTACTAATAGATTTTTGGTGATTTCACTAGGGAACAAAGTTCTGGTGTTTTTTCCTTGGAAATTTAAAGGTTCCTTCCCTAGAATGAAGGTTTCTGACTCAACATGGAATTTGAACCTAGAAAAATGGATTGGTATCAATAAGTTTAGAGACATACTTATAGTTACCTAAATCAACATTTTACAGTGATTGTAATAAACATGATGAGTATTTGTTGAAGGAAAAACAGGATGGCTCGCTCTGCTAAAATAACTGTTGCGAACCCTGCAACCTACGGTGGTTTCCTTTCCTCTGAAACTGCCCACACCTTCCCCTCTGCAACATAGGATGGTACTCTTACTTCGGCAAGCCATGATGCAAAGTATGTTTTGTCACAATGGGATGCAACACGGGAATGTAGTTATCGTTTCCTTGGAAAATATGTCATTTCTATGCGGAAGGAGACTCAGCCTAATGTCAAGGAATCATCTTTGTCCTTGCGATAGACATTGGTATTCCTCCATCCAAAACTAAATCGCATTCTAAGTTTAAGTCTGCGCTGGCTTCTGGGTGTTTGGAGGCCACTTCTAGCCTACCCTCTTCTCGTGGCAGGGCAAATCAAAACCCTTTTTCAGTCTGCCTTTCTTTGAATGCTCCAGAGGTTTGTATGGACAGTGCTGCTGGTGACAGAGAGGTCTATTTACAAGCCCATGCCCTTATTTGCAGATTCATGAAGGTATGGCCAAAATTATCTAATCTTCATTCATGGATAATCACGAATTGGAAAGATTATTTGGAGGAAGAAATTAGTATCTATCCATGTGCAAAAGGTTTTTTTATACTGGAATTTGATTCAATAGAAGAAAGAGGAATGATTCTTAATACTAGGCCTTGGTTTTATCAAGGTGATTTCTTATATATGAAACCCTGGTTCCCTTTGTTCGATCCACGAATAGAGACATTTTCTTCTGCCTTTCTATGGGTTCGTTTACCTTATCTTCCATTACATTTTTGGGAAATTGACTGTCTGAAAGCGATTGGCAATGGGTTGGGTAAGTATCACAACATCTCAAAGGAAACAATCAATTTTGAAAATTCAAATTTTGCTTGTCTTTGTGTTGAAATGGATGTTACAAAAGGGCTTCCGGTAGAGATTTTTCTCAAAGTTGGCAATAGACGATGGTGTCAACCAATAGACTAAAAAAAATTGCCTTTAGGTGTAGAAGATGTTTCACAACTGAACATGCTACTGCACAATGTGGTAGGAGTCGAACTAAAGATAGCAGGCCATCTTGGTGGGACAGGGTGGAATCCCATCACTATGTAATTTCTCCCTCTGAATGAAATGATGTCATTCCTTCCCCAATTTTTCAAGAAAAGGTTCCTACCTCACCACATCTATCTCAAGAGGTTGTGCTTGATAAGAATTTAAAAGAGGATCTCGTAATGGCTTCTCCAACCCCGTTAGAGAAAACAGTTTCGTAACTTAGGAACATTGAAATTTCTTCCATTTCATCAATTGCAGGTGTTAATAATGAAAATTTGAAAGTGGAAAATAGCAATGATCCTCTTGAAACTGAACAAGAATGGACACAGGTGAAGAGGAAGAAAACACCATCAACAAAACAAAAGCACCTGATGACATTACGTTCATCTAAAAAAGTAGAAAATATGTAATATGTTTTGTAATTTGAGGTTCATGCAAAATTTATCTAAAATATGTAATCTCGAACTTTAAAATAAGTGAAAGAGTGCTATCCTCTTTAATAGAAATTTTCCAAAAAAAAAAAAAAAAAATGATGAGTAATCTTCTTTGTCTATGTACTCATCTCAAAAAATCACATTGTTTATGAACCTAAGCATATAAAATTCCTAAAAAGCTCCTATGGTGGTATGCAAGTTGTTGCAAGAATGGAAAGAATGAAGGTGTTGTCATTGATGTCAACTTGTCAATTGGTTATCAACTGATTGTTGTTGTCATTAGTGTCATGGATACATGTTATTGGCTGTATATGTTGAGGATATTGAGAAAATTGTCATGAAGATATGTTGCAAGTGTTCAGTGGTTGATCCAAGTTTTGCTTCAGGATTTTCTCCTATATTTGTGTGGTTCAGATATGTTGGTCATGGTTGTTGGAAGCTGCTATATCCAAATTTTTGGTTGTTGATTCATTGTACAGTGCAAGTTATGTTCACTAGTTGTGAAATGTGGTTTTTTGTGTTTTTGGTTGAGGTCGAGAGAAATGTTGTTGGTCCAAATTTCTCTTTGTTAAATTCTTATGACTTGCGGTTCTAGAGTTGAGTTGTTTTGATTGTATTGAAGATAATTTTGGTATCTAGAAGGTTCGTGCTTAATTGTTCTATTTGGTTTACACTGGTTTGGTCGACCTTGTGTTGAACACTATCTTTGGAATTGATGAAGTGTGTTGGATCTATTTGGTCCTTATGAAGCATGTGTTTGGGTCGCCCTCATTCTAATTCTACCTAGGATGTTTTAGCGCCGAAGTAATTTGAATTTGGATGACCAACTTTGGATATGTTTCAAAGTTGAAGATGGTATAATACAAGATGAGTTAGTGGTGATAAAACATAGAAAGAGAAAAGAGAGATAAGTGCAAAGAAATAATCAAGCAAACCCTTACTTATAGTTGTAAACCATGTAAATGAAAGGTGTTGATCATGATCCCAAAGGTTTATTTTTGTTTGGATCTTTTCCTTAAGTTTCTTTTTTTGGGACTTGTGAGTTCTCTTACATCATTTTGTGTGCACTCTTCTGCTCGGTTGGAAATCTAGGGTCAGGGAGATTGTGCACCTAGTCTTGTGAAGTCTTGGGAAGGTTGTAAACCTACTTGTTTGGTCTTGTTAGTGTTCTCAAAATTCCTCATATGTCTTGAGGTTTTGTGTTGCAGTATCTTTTTACTTGTGTGATGTTGCATTGCGACGATATATCTTGGAAATCATAAATGGTGTGTTTGGAAGTGACCCATCACCATTCCAGTTAGAGGAGAGTTTGAATCTCCCGGTTTAACATCCTTTGGTGATTTTTTTCCCTTATTTTGGTTGGTTAAGTGATTCTAGATGTGGATTGGAGGTTGATGATTCGCTCATCCTATTCTAGAGTCTGTTGTGAGAGAACACAATCATGGGTTGTAACCAATCATCGTGCAGGGGATGTTCTCTCTCTCTCTCTCTTGTTTTTCATGGTATATTTATCCCACGAGTGGTTAGTCTTCCATTTTTTCCACCTTGCTTATGCAATGGTGAGGTCATCTTATTATTGTTGTTCTTGTGTTGTTATGTTCATGCAACACTTGTGTGCATGTTGTTATGCAAGTGTGACATGTTATGTTGAATCTTTGGTGTTGTGGTTGTTGTGTTTCAAAAAAAATTGTGTCATCAAATTTTGCTTGTGCTTCAAGTAGAGCATTACATTTAGTATCAAAGCCCATGTTTCAACACTGAGATCTCTGGTTAGTGTTGTTTCCCATTTGGCTTTGGTATTCTTGATGTGTATGTTCTCAAGCGCTTGTTTTTGTAAGATGGTCGTAGGACTTCTTACCTTATATGCCTGAGCATGGCATTATAGATGGGTTGTGAATACTGACCCATGCCTTATGTTTGTGGAGGAAGGATTCCTTCTAGGACTTGTGATACTCAACAAGATAGGAGTGAAGACCTTGGTGGAAGTATTTAATTTCACCTTATGTTAAATGCCCCCTTTATTATTGGATCCTAAGTGACTATTTAATTTCCTAAAATATGCATTCTATGGCCCATTTTTAACAATTTTTGAGGAATTGCAAGTTGGAAAAATTGCATATATCTAAGAACTTTCCCTTGACACTTAAAAACCTAAAAATAGGGCAAGGACACTCACACCTTGGGCATGAGTGTCCCCTATTTGGGATCCAAATTCAAATATGTTGGTTGTGATTGTAGACGTCCAATTTTGATCACTTCCACATGATCAAACACGTCTCCCTATTCATCCGGTTGCTCATCCCCTTTGTCAATATTAATTAAACCAAGTGTTTAATTAATACCCTGCATCTTGCACAAAGGTCCTAAAGTATTCAATTTAATACTTTGCCCCTCTTCCTCCTCTAAATTAAATAAATATGCCCTCTTATTTAATTTAGTCATATTCCCCTTTTTAAATTAAAAATTCATTTTTAATTCATCTTTTCTCTCTCATGGTCACATCCTCCAACTTTTGCAAGTTGGTCCCTAATCCATTTTAATTACTTCATCTTCTTCTAATTAACCAGGGTTAGCATGTGCACACCCTTAATCATCATTAAGGTCACATCCTCCATAATTTCCCACTTGCCTCTAATCAGTCATTAGTCCATCTAACTGAGTACTTGCACAACCTTAATCATTTGATTAGCCTAACCTAATCCTCATCCTATTTATGACACATGTCCTTGAGTCAACCTTATTAAAGGATTTCTCCTTTTGGACAAGGCATCCCCTTCCCCATGTGAATTTTTAATTCACCTTTTAATCCCAAGACACCTAAAAGGAATTTTTAATTCCTTCACTTCTCCCCACATGTCCTCTATTCATTCTTTATTCTTTCTCTCATCCCCATGAGAATATTTGAGGAATTTTTAATTCCTCACATGTCTCACCCACATGGGGACAAGGACCTCCTTTATGAGGATATCTTGTCCAATCCCAAGGTACTTTGTACCCCCTCCATGTCATGTCCTTTTCCTTCCACCTCATGTCCACTTCACCTTTAGGGCTATCTCACATGCCACATGTCAAGATGTGAGGGCTTGTGAGTTCTCAACTCACCTTAGCCCTACATCTTGATATTTGGTGGATCAATCTCAACCGTCCATTTCCCCTAGGATTTTCCAAAAATCCTATAAATACCCCCTCTTTTCTCTCATTTTGGGAGATCATTTTGCTAGCCAAACTCTTGCAATTTTGTTTCTCAACTCATACTTAGCCATTTTCTCATTTTCATCCACTTGCACTCATCCTCACAACATCATTTAGCTTGCATCTTTCCATCCAAGGAGCATACACATCAAAGATC
>VDFB02169098.1:0-11446 GCA_007258455.2 Sequoia sempervirens
TTCAAAGGTGCAAGCTACCCTTGCATTCTCCAACTCCTATATTTTATGCTTTACCCACGAAAGGGTGAATTTCATCACAAAAGCCATCAGATCTTCTAACTCTGTCACCTCGGCCTCATTCCAATCGATATCACTGACTAACTTGTCCTTTATAGCCTCATAAACATGGTCTTGAACCAATTTCCCGTCATCATCAAGCTGATCCAGAATTAGCTTAACATTATATTGTCTAATTGCCTCCATAGGCAGCCTAGAATATCTTTTCTTCCTTGCATCGAGGTCATCCTTGATATTGACCCAGTAGTCTTCTAAGTCCTCCTTGTGCCTATATTCCCGAGTAGCATTCTTCTGGGCCTCTCCAGTTACATCAAAATTCATTCTTTTCGAATGGAAGGAGAATCCATAGGCCGCCAGCTCCTCCCCTACGGTGTGAGCTAATTGGATGGACGGGAAAATCTCTCCTATGCCAATCCCAAGAGGGAAGTCTCCTCCAAAACCAGTCTTATGCTTTTCCCTCTTCACCACTGCATCAAACTCACAGATTTTTCGTACAACTTCCAGCAGCACAATATGGTCAGTGGGATACCGAGGCAACCTGTAAGGGGCAACTGGGCATCCATCAATCTGGAGGTAAGTGAATGTATGGAACTGGATAAACCATGCTCCGTAGTTCTTGATTAGTCCTTTTGCTCCATCGGATAATCTGATATGCTCTGCATTCTGAAGTGTCCGGGTAATATGCATTGTGAATGCATCATTTGCCCTCCTGTAATCTTTATGTCCTAGATGCAACTCCGGATAAACCTCATAAATGATATTCTGTCCAATTGCTCCCTTCGGACTCAGGCCCTTGTATGGGTAGGAGATGGCCAACACATACACAACATATGAAGACATCATGAATTTCTTCACCTCCAAAACATTCCTCAACTGTTTGTCAATCTCAGCCCTTATGAGCCCTGCCCAGTGATAGTTCGTGCCTTGACTCATCTTGGTGATCACATGGACCATCCAACTCTCTAACACTCTTGCACTTCTCAATCCTGCCACCCTGCTCAGCAATGTAATGGTGTCATAGACATCTGACCTGAATTTTACCCTGTGCAGCTGTTTGGGCAACTTCGAATGGTGAGATTTTGGCTTCTCTAGCCATGAGTTGATCATCTGCTGAGCCTTGACTGGCTCATTCTCATAATAAGTCCTGGCAGTGTCAATGTTCAATGCACAGACCGAAGGAAGATCCGACATGCTGAAGGCTCGTGCAATGGAGGCCGGACTGAAGTTCGCCAAGACCCTCCCTTCAGTGCTGACCACCATCTGTGTATCAAAGTCATACTGTCTAGCACATTCTAAGATCAGCTCATAACACTGAACCGCTAGAGGGAAACTCGCCACATGCACCAATCCAGAGTTCATCATTCCTCGTCTCAAAGCTGACAGATCCTTCTCAGCTGTTCTCTGTTTGAACTCCTCATATCGCCATGCACCAACGTTAGTGTCAGATACATCAGCCCACACGGAAGATATTTTACTTTCCGGGAGCTGGTTCTTCATATCCAGTCTCAATCGTTCTGTCTTGGAAATGGATGATGCCCCTGCACCACCCTTAGCCTTCCCAGCAGCTGCCTTGCTTGATTCGGCCTGTACAACCAAAACCATCATTAGAATTCAATTATTGCTCATATTCCAATCCGACGGGTTAGCATAAATCATATAAATCAATCAAAATCCATTGCCAAATGCTAATCCTTTGAGATCCAGAGAAATCAGATAATCCAGGAAAATCACGCAAACTGAGAAAATACCGTCGGGGCAGAATTTTGGAAAAATCTGACCCAAACGGATTCCTGCTGCCAAAGCATCATTAGTCAAATAAATCATTAGTGTAGATGAAAAAACAAAGGATAATCATTGAAATCACTCATTGGCAACAATAAATAATCATTAGACAATCGTTCCACCAATCCTATCATCAAAATATCAAAAAGAACACAGCCAGATAGGAAATCCAGAAAAATCCAGATGGAACAAATTTTCGCGGATAGCTTAAAATGCACCGGAAATAATCCCAGCCCGCAGAATAAGCCCAAACCGGGAAAATCCGGAAGCGAGGAAATTCCGCGATGACCTCGGAAACCCAAAAAATGACAAAACGTGAATCAAAACCTAAACGACCACGGGATTCTGCACTTGAGCTCGAATGATCTCAAAACTAACGATAAGTAACAAAACTCAGGATGCAAAGGATTTAGACTTTTCAAAAGCATGCAAAGGATGAATCCCCATATCAAAATAATGATGCCCTAATCGAATAATCAAATTTCTGCCATTAAAACCAGAGTGAGCTTTAGGGCTTTAAGATATTAGCTAAGGACTTACCTGAAGCACTCGAATCCTCACAGGACGGGGAAGCCAACATGATATAGGGACAAAATCGCTCAAAACACAGTAAAACCCCTGTTCTGGGCCAAACACCAAGGGAAACCCTAATTTCGCATAATAACACATTTTGCGCCCAAAAAAAGCAAGCAATCCGACCCAAAATCCCGTCTAAAGGATATATACGCAATCTTATGGATAAATAGAGCTCATAGGACACGGGAATAGGGTTTCATCATACAAACGGGTCAAACCCCGACTCTATAAATATGAAATCGTAATCAATCAAGGGCCGACCCAAATCAAATAATACCCAATGCAAAACCCTCAATCACCATGCAAGCAAAAAGAAAGGGCGACGACTACATACCATGGACCAAAGCAGAAGAAACTCGAGCTTGAAAAGGTGACCTTCGCAGCAAACACGTCCAAGCAGTGAAAACACCTAATACCCGCCAAGCCAAGCACTACACACAAATGAACCAAGATCGATTCTCAAAGCTTCAAATAAAAGTCTCAATCGCCAGAGAAATCAACAAGGCAGCAATGAAGTTAGAATGAAGCTGAAAATGCCCTAAACCCGACCTTATACCCGCCTGAGTAAAGGTAATTTCAACCATTAATGGGGATAAGACATTTCGACAGTCTAAACCCGAGCTCCCCAAGCGAATTTTAGAAAATCCTTAATGCGGAAACATGGATTGTGCGTAATGTAGAAACCGAAATGAGGAAGATCTAGATTTTTATGATCCGTGAAAATCCGTGACCGAAAATCCCGGCAAGGTAGAAACTGAATCGAGAATCCCGCCGTAAACAGACAAGGAACTGTACCGGACCACGATGAAAATCCCAGATCCAAGTGAAAACCTGGACTTTGGCCAAAAACTCATTCTCAATCAATTCAAACCTCAAGGCAGGGCCAAAGCCAGCAAGATGAACATGTCAAGACCTTAAAATGATAAATCCAATAGAACCACAGGTCAAAGACATCAAAAAAAGAGGCCCCGCTCCAAGTGGGGCATGTGCAAAAACTGCTGTAATGGCTTATCCTACTTCTTCTTAGAAGGAGAAAAGTATATGAAAGGAAATAGACATGGGAAAGTAATCCAAACCTAGTAAATATATGTGAGAGAAAAGAGGCAAAGAACTATAGCCATAGAAGTGGGAAATGGTAGATAGAGTACTTTGGAGCATCTTGGATCCAAAAGAAATAAAAAATTATCCTCTTATCATGGAATATTAGGGGAATAAATATTCCCCATAAATATAATATCCTTAAGCATATTATCAAAGAAATTAATCTGAATATTTTGTTTCTTAAGAAACTAAGATGATCTCTAACTCTTTTGGGAGAGTTTTTAAGTATGTTTGGCCATATGCTCAGTCCATGTCTATGTATACTAACAGGGCCTTTGACAGTCTATTCAACTTATAGATATCCCATGATCTAGAAGTTACTCTCCTATTTCATTAAAAAAATCAATATTTTATTCAAAATCAAACTTCTAATAGAATTCATTCTCTCAAATATCTACACCCCCAATAACTATGTTCAACATAATAATATCTAGAATGATATTTTGGGTTGTAGATAATCCTTTGTAGATTATGATTAGATGTTGGTGGGTTACTTTAATTCTCCTATGTACCCTTCAGAAAAATGGGAGGTTCTATGGATTTCATTGATAGTATGATAGACATGGAAAAGTTCATTCATAAGGGAGGATTGATCAACATAGATCTAGAAGGCCTACAATTCACTTGGTCCAATAAAGAGTTGGTAATAACCTCATTTAGGTCTAGCTAGACAAATTTATAGCCTTGACTAACTAGGACATTAGTCATAAATTCACTCTTTAGAATAGCATTGGATCACACCCCTCTACTTCTAAAATGTAAGTTTGCAACTACCAAGAAATACTTTCCTTTCATATTATAAATGATGTGGACTCACCACCTAGACTTAAAATATATCATCCAAAATTAGTAGAAAGTGGATGTCCTTTGGTCAACTATGTTAAAATTTGTCAATAAGTTAAAACATATCAAGTGTAATATTAATTAATGAAATAGAAACTCCTTTGACAATATCTTAATCCAAAATAAGAAGGCTAAGGAATAGTTAAAGTTGATAAGAGATGAAATTGATATGCATGGGGTGTTGGAGGAGCTTTGTACAAGAGACAAAAAATTCCTTAGTATCCTTCATAACCTCAATGAAAAATTTGAAATATTTTAGAAACGAGGATCTAGGAATCAATGGCTTAAACAAGGGGACAAGATAACCAAATTCTTTCATCAAACTTCCCTCAAGCATGGGAAAAGGAACACAATTTTAGAGTTGATTTAGGATAATGGTATTTTTGTTTCTGATGAGGAGAAAATTCAATAGGAAGGAGTAAGATTCTATAAGGATCTACTTAATCTAGTATCCAATATTTTTTAGCGGAATGCCAATATTATTGATCATTTGCTTCAATTCATCATTAACTCTTTTACTCCTCAAGAATTATCAACGATGTAAAGATACGTTTCAATGAATGAATTCAAAGAGGTGGTCTTCTCCTTTAATCCATGTAATGCCCTAGGACTGGATGGTTTTCTCCCTACATTCATTCAAATCTACTAGGAAATAGTGAGTAAAGACATTCTTCAAGATGTTCAATAATTCTACTCTGAAAAAATGTTGAGGAAAATGATCAATACTTTCATTTTCCTTATCTCTATATTGGTTGGTGCTAACCATTTTTTTGAACTCAAAACCATTAGCCTATCTAATACAATCTATAAGATCATATGTAAAATTTTGGTCCTTCATATTCAACCTTTCTTAGAGAAAGTTATTCATCAAAATAAAAAAAAATTGTTCTTGTAAGACAAATCACTGATGTTATCATTTTTTCCATGAAACTCTCCACTTTCTGGATAAAATAAAAAAGGGAAGCATGATATTAAAGCTTGATACATCTAAATCCCGTGATAAAGTGTCTTGGTTGTTCCTCTCCAGAGTCCTATCTAAGTTTTTTTTTTAGAAACAAAATTCTCAAGATGCTAGATGAATGCTTTTCTACCCTTACCTGTTTTATTATAATCAATGGAAGCACACAAGGTCACTTTAAATCCTCAAGGGGAATCAGACAAGGAGACCCTCTTTCTCCCTACATTTTTATAGCTCTTGTTGAGGTTCTAGGTATAAATATATAGGAACATGTCACAAGAGGTAGTCTTAAAGGTTTCAAACCTGCTTCCCACCTTCCTCATGTATCCAACCAACAATTTATAGATGACAGACTATTATTGGGAGAAGCATCTATAGTTGAAGCCCTTGAATGAAAATAATTATAACTAAGTATTCCCAAGTCTTTGACCAAAAAATCAACTTGGAAAAGAGTGGTATATATTTTCTCAATACCTCTATCAAGCTACAAAGTAGAATTCTTAGGTTCTTAATTTTAATGTTCAAAAGCTCCTTGCATCTTACCTAGGAATGCTACTAACTCAAGGAAAAATACCAAACTCAACTTGGGTTATTCTAATTAAAATAATGCAAAGAAGTTTAACTACATGGAAAGGCTCCCTTAAAAGCACTTATGTCTATATTCTCTCTCTCCCCCCCCTCTCTCTCTCTTCAATATCCTACGAGCTATGACTAAGAAGATCAAGAGAATCTAGAGAATATTTCTATGATTGGGCACTAAACAAAAAAAGGTTTTCTCTAGTAGCTTTAGATACTATGTGTGCACCTATCATGTCCCCAGAACATGAGCATAAGATAATGTAAGGCATGTTTTAAAATATTAACCATTTCTTACCATTATAATTATAATTGTCGAAAGACAATATTATAATTATAAATATTGATATAAATAAATATTATAGTCATTGAGATATAATAAATATTAAAAATCTATATATAATTAATATAAAAACACAAAAGTAAAATAATATTATAATTATCATATATAAGATTATAAATATTATAAATTATGATTATGATCTTTATAATATAGGATTATAAGGAACATTACATGATTCATATTCACTTTCTAGTGCAATCATATCCAATGGTCCATAATGTAGGAAACAAATTGAGGACCAATGTTAAAGTGAAGAAATGCAATCTAAATACCATTATAATTATAATTATAATTTGATTATTATAATATTCAAATATAAAGTATAGACATTAACAATATAATATAATTTCAATTGTAATAATATAAATATTAATACAAGGAATAAAATGAGAGAACATTAGTATAAAACATAAAACATAAAATAATATCAACGTTTGTCAAGCTCTGAGAAAGGTAAACGAATTCAGGAGAATTCAAACTTATGGCCGCAATAAGAAATATAGGACCGAATCAATTAATTGAGATCATCAATAAAGACAAGATTCTCTCACTAATAAAGAAAAGGTTCTCTCCAAGTAGCCGACAAATGATGAAATTGAGAAATTATTTAAATATGTCACCGGAATCGCTGGCCTATTATTCCTTATTCATTGACACTAGGTTATAATACATTGCCGAGGCCATACAAAGCCATTATTTCCCCCAAATGAATGAAATACATATGAAAATCAATGTGCTAATAAGCCTTGATATCGTTGGCCTTGGGATGATACTTACAAGGTGTGAAGGAATCCTCCAGGTTGAAGTGTTTCTATAGTGGAGTATCACGGTACTAAGTCCACTAGGAAAGGAGGATTGTGGTGAACAACCTCTCAATCTTGGCATGAAGGCTTCAGGGTGGATCCACCCATGGCACTCCTCTTTTGTCTACCTAATTGCATTGATGATTGTATCTAATTTAGAAATTTGGATATTAATGCTAACATATATGTTGTTAATATGGTGAATACAAGATTCAAATATAGGGTTATTGAATTAGGAGAACGTTCATTTGGAAAGAAGAAACCCTAAAACTAATCAACAAGTAAATTCTAGGGCAAGATAGGTAAGAAAAATGGAGGTCTAGGCATAAGGAAGATCAAACTGTTGAATAAGGCCCTCCACACCAAAGTGAGTTGAAAACTATTGAAATATAATTTTGAATGGTCCACTATAATGAAAGAAAAATATCTTAATAACATAGAAGGTCTTTCTTTAATTCATTCTCAATAGCTATTAAGGGGACCAAATATATGAAAAATATGGTTAATTCTAAGGACACTTTTTATTGGGGACTGAAATGGTAGGTAGGTAATAGTTAGAAGGTTAAGTTTAGGGAAGACCTATAGACATGTATTGTCTCTCTAGAATTTTACCCTATTTGTTTGGCTATTAAAATGGATATAAAAAGAAGATTTAGAAACTTGGTTAAGGACTACTAGAACCATGGATCTTAGCCCCCTTCATGGAGGATTGATCTAGGCTAAGAGGACCCCCCTCTTAACCTTGCCACCTCTAAACTTCTCCACATCATTTCTAAGAAAATTTTCTACATATATTCTTTGCAATATAATTTTGTTTTGGTGATTACTCAAACTTGAGATTACTTTGCTAAATTGGGTTATAGCTTGATTGATCCAATTCAACCCAACCCATTGAATTAGATGAGTATATAGAAGCATAAAAATATACCCAAATTAAGTTTTTTTTGGTGGACTATTAGTCATAGAAAAGTTTTGACTATAGATAATATTCAAAAAAGGGTCCTCCAAATATGAATAGATATTTTTTAGTGTAAAAATAGTGCTAAAAATATAGATCATCTCTTAATCAATTGCAATTATGCTCGGAAAATCCTTCAAATGATCCTTAGTAAATTATTTGTCAATTAGATCCAATGGGACACTGTTGGTAGAATTATGAATAGTTGGACTCACCCCTTTTCCCATCCACCAATTAATTAGCTATGGTGATAGGATTTCTTACATATTGGATGGCAGATATGGAAATAAAATAATAAAAAAATATTTTGTAATCAACATAAACCATGGGAGGTTTTGGTTGACTCTATTTTTCAAAAAATCACTAAAAATATCATGACAACATATATCAAAAATTCTAAATACAATCCCTCAAAATTGGAAATTAGCATAGATAAAATATGGGTAATTTCTAACAAATTGATCAATGGTGATCTCTCCAAAATTATCTTACATAAGTCTACCATAGTTCCCCCTAATCTTGGTTGGTTCAAACTCAATTTCAATGGCTATGCTAAGGGGAACCCAAGGTAGGCTGGAGGGGGTGTCCATATGAGGGATAATAGGGTTCAAGTTGTATTGATTTTTCTATAATATTGAGAGTTTAATCTTCCAATTTTGTGGGGGATATGGAAACATATCATGGTATTCTCCTAGCTAGCACTAAAGGGATTAGAAAGATTATCATCAAGGGGGACTCTAAAAATGTCACTAGTATGCTCAAGTCCAAGACTAAACCAAGCTAGAATTATGAAGGTGTCATTACAGAGGCCATATCCACCATCAAAAAATTTGAAGAATGTATAATCTATCATGAGTTTAGGGAAGGGAAAGAATTGGCTGATATCATTACCAAATTTTTCCACCAAGTTGATACTATTATGATTTGGCATGATATTTCCTCCCTATTAGACCATCTTACTAATCAAATAAAAAATTAGGTACAAACTAATAATCCTCCCCTTGTCAAATGAGGTAACTAGCCATATTATTGGAACAAAGGAATTTATTCCTCACAGAATGCCTCATAATGAAAAATTAAAGCACGATAATATATCTCCCTTTGAGATAATTCATAGCAAGAAGAAGACTCTCTAGGTTTTTCCTATGTGCAAGAAGAGTGGCTACTGGGTCAGTATTTATTTAACCCCTATCAATCTTCATACTAACAGTTTTCTCTACTTGACCACCATGGGAGGTGACCTCTTAGAAATTGAACCAAAACATTATAAAAGCATAAAGAATGATAAATAGGTTTGGGCTATTGTTGAGAGAGGAAACCTCTCTTTGTACATTAAAACAATTACTGGGTATGAAACTATCTACAAGGTAGTTAAGGTGGCATAACAACTTCCTACATGTAGTGCCCTCGGTTTTCTTTTGTTATTGATAGTTACTTATTTGTATTTGGACATTATGAGACATTGCTCGATGTTGGATCCAGTGCTACGATGATAGTTGATGTTGCTTTTATCACTGATGTTTATGTTTATGTCATGACTAGTTTATGGTTTAATTGAATGTGTGGGTTATTATTGCTATGAGTATTATGTGATTATTGGATGTATGTTCTTATCATGATTTTAGTATCTAATTGTTGGACATCGATGTATTTTGGTGAAAGGGGACAATGTCACATCACTTGCTTGTGAGTGTCCTGTGACGCTACAACTTTCCCTTTGCGGTGTGTTTGATTGTTTGATTATGTACATGCTCGATTATGTGGCTTGCTGCAAGTTAAAGGTACTAGGCATTGACTCCACCTAAATTGCCAGGTTTGAGCATGCCTTAAACCCAATGGAGATTGTTGAAATGGAGATAACATTGGTCGCCTATGTTGAGCCATCATCCTTAATGAGGATGAGCATCCGTTTGTCAAACCTTGTCTGTGAGGTTAGTTCGAGTTGGTTGTCTATGTTGTTGTATTGTCTTTTATTTCATGGTGTGGTTAGGTACTGTTTGATATTCTATTCATTCGAGTTATTTGTTTCATTAGTGCCTTGACTGATTATTATATTAAATAATGGTATAGTGATAGTTAAGCAATTATTTTAATACATTTGTGGTGCTGATTAAATAAAATATTATTAATTTTTATTTGATTTAAATAAATTAAAATGTATGATTTAATAAAGAAATATAAAAAATAAATATATTAATTAAAACATGGTGCAATTAGAATTAAAGAGGTAATGTTAAAATTAATAAATTAAATATTTTAATGGTTGATTTATTATGTGAAAATATTGAAGTGTCATTAAATTATAAAAATGGTGCAAGAGCACCATGTTGCATTCAAGCCTCCATGAGGCCAATTTGCAAATAAGTGTTTAATTGATAAGGGCTACACCGCCCAAAACCCATAGAAATCACAACAACATATACCAACACAGAAGATGTGAAATAGAAAAATAACTCACTTTCAATTATTTTCAAAAAATTAAATTAAAGATTCAAAGCTTACATGCTACAGCCTCATGGGCTTGATTCATTGCAACAAAATCAACTTAGAAAAGAAAAATTTACTATTCAGAGCCACAATCTGCACCATCAAGACGACCTTCTACAACCCCCACTTAACCCTTTTTATTTTCCCCGATAACCACCCTAGAATGTTCTAGAAAGTATAAATTTCCCCTTTTTTGTTTTAAAGCCAAAGTCTAGCCGTTTGATTTACGGCCTAGGAAGAATTTTTAAAATTCACTTTTTAGAGGACCAACTTCATAGGGCCATAACTTTTGATTTGGGTGTCCGATTTTATCTTATTGCATATCATTGGAAAGCTCTCAATGAGCTCTACAACATGCAAACCAATTGTAGGCCGGTTCAACCACCTCTTGAGCTATTTTAGGGCCTCCAAAGTTTTATATATGAATTTGAAGCTGCATTGGAGAAATTTCCTGGGACGGAAACTTTAATTTTTCCCAAACCGTACAGGGTATTGAGGTGATTATTTCACAACCATAAATTTTTTTCAGCTCTACTCCTTGTGGTAAATTTTCACATCCATATGAGCCCATTTTGGCTAACTTACTAAAAATAGTGTGCTCACTTTTCACTATTTTTTATGCTGATATAGTCTTATATCCTAAGTGTCATCATGGGACTCAAAACAACTAAAGAAAATAAAGAACAATTTTTTGGATGATGCAAGATTGTCCTACACCACTAGATGCTCTACATCCCGGACACCAAGGGTAATTTGAAAAGTGACCCTGTCGCCCTTAGAGTTAAGGAAACCAGGGCATTTAACTGACCTCAGATAACCATGATGAATCTTTAGTAGGCCTTCCTCTCCATTTCACCAAATACTCTGCATATTGCTTGTTTCTTGTGATTCTACCCACACAGCTATCCAAGATTTCTTCTATCTCTTCCTTCTCTCAAGTAGGTGCTAGAATTTTCAATTGT